>BQNB010021191.1:2266-64549 GCA_026074375.1 Tanacetum coccineum | reverse complement strand
AAGATCCCAAATAGTTGATGCCATTGTGCAATCCACATATAAGTGATTAATAGATTCAAGAGCCTTATCACACACCGAACATCTAATAGAGTAGACGTCAATTCCCTTGGTAATCGAGGTTACATCTAGTAGGTAATCGATCCAAATAAACGCTCTGAGTATTGATGTTGATCTTTAGTGTAAGAATCTGATTCACACAGATTGTTTTAATAGCTGAAAAAAATGTTTTAATTTTCTTTCTCATGGAGGAGACCGTGAAATTCTACGCCTTGCTAACTTTTTTCAACAAAATCACTGGGCTAGCTCAGTTGGTCACCAATGATTTCATTTGGTATGTGAGTTCCCCACCAACCTAGAGGTTGTAAGTTCAAGCCTCGCTGGAGGCATGTATGACATATATTGTGAAAAAAAATTGCCGTTAAAAAAACATATATGATATGAATATTATATATGTGTTGTTTACATCATACATACGAGGAAAATTTGACAATTTTGGTAAAATAATTTAGTTAATAGAAAGGTTGGTAACTCTATGTTGACAAGCCAAAAGTTCAATATAGACCCAATATTTGTCATAGACCCAATGAACCAATCCTAGCAACTCATTTTTTCATTAAAAATTAAAAAACCCACTTCCCACCTCTTTTTTAAAAATTAAATATCTCACACACTGTTAATCGTTACGCAAAACAAAACATATCATCGCGACGAGAATTAAATTATCTTTCTATAGAGGGGCGACACTATGTACTTTCGACGAACTTTTTTTTATGATTTTATGAAGTCATATACGATTTTATGAAATCATATATGATTTATGAAATCATATATGATTTTATGAAATCATATATGATTCGTTATACGAATCATATATGATTTTCGCAATTCGTGACTGAAACAAAATTGAAAAAAAGTTCGTTAGAATCACAAATCATATATGATTTCATGAAATCATATATGATTCGTTATACGAATCATATATGATTTTCGCAATTCGTGTCTGAAAAAAAAAATCGAAAAAAAGTTCCTCGAAAGTATATCGTGTCACCCGTCTACTGAAAGATAAAAAAATACTCGTCGCGATGGTGTATTTTTTGTCGTGTGACGATTTACCGTTTGTAAGATATTTAATTTTTTTAAAAGAGGTGGAAAGTGAGTTTTTTTATTTTTGATGAAAAAATGAATGGCTATGATTGGTTCATTGGATCTATGACAAATAATGGGTCTATGTTGATCTTAACTCTAGCTTGTATAATATGCGTATGACAGCCTGAGGATTAGTCAAATCATCTAGTCATCATTGTAGTCTATTTATCCAATCATCTAGTCATGATTGTAGTCTATTTATCCAATCATCTAGTCATCATTATATAGGTAGTTAGTCATCATTAGCCGTCTTAAGTTGTAACATAGCTTGCTTGGGCTAAGCCCATTTGATTGTATTGTATATACATATCGAGAGTGTTTATGGAATAGACAACAACTGAGATTACCACTTTTACATGGTATCGAGTTTAACCGATTCATAATACAAACCCTAAAACCAAAACCTAAACAATCGGCTTCTTCATCTTTTAATTTTCGGTGTGTGTTGGTGATTTATGCTAGGTCATAAATCCACACAATTTTTACAGTGTTCTTCATGCTTTAAGGTCACGAAGTTGTTATTCGTGCTAGGTCAAATCGGTTCTCATTATCCTTCTCGTACCCTCGTCCAAACCGTAATTCACGACACTAGTATTATTCTCCCACTATTACCTCGACACTTTCCCTTATTTACATTCGAAACAATTAGTTTATATCTCTACTAAACCCTACATCTATTATACCTAACGTCACTACCTGTGGACTCCTCGTCAAAATCTCTTATGGTTCGTGTGGCTCAATCAGGTACTAATAACTCACCTTGGTCCTCATTATCTAATACCAGTGGTGTTGTTAGCAGTGAGGGTAACACCATGAATGACTTATTGGTAAAAATACTTGATCAATTGGAGAGTTTAGGTATTATGGGTTCAAAACTTTCAGCACAAAATAATACAAATGAGACACATGGTATTTTGACACATAATAGTAATCCAATGGCTTATCATACCACCATTACTCCACATGTTCTCCCCCTAACCCAACCCATATGTATAACTCAGCCACTGGTCATAGTTTTGGCCCACCAGGATTTGTTCAACCCGATGGGGTCTATACGACTGCTAGTCTATCAATGATAGTTCCACAACCATGTCCTTTTCTTTATTCGAATATGGGCCCAATGATTATTAGCCCTCAAGCCCAGCCCGCTGTCCAACGGTCAGATCACAATTCAGCAGCCCGTTGGTCAACCGGGTCAGCCCACTACTCAACCCGCAACTATGTGGCTTATAATTCCCAATCCACCTGAAAACCCGAACCCCGTCTCAGTTCACCCTATGGTCAGACGTTTCCGTTTCGGGTCTAATCAGCCCACTCAACGTCTCAATTTACATGTGTCCTCATATCGTGATGCGTTTCATGATTCCAATTGACAAAATACTATGCATGACGAATATAGTGCTCATATTAAAAACCAAACTTGGACTCTTGTACCTTGACCTTCGGACACCAATATTGTCCGATGTATGTGGCTTTTTTGCCACAAGTATTTGGCTAATGGCACACTTAGTCGCTACAAGGCTCGTCTTATAGCGAATGGTAGTACTCAACTAAAGGGTGTTGATGTTGATGAGACTTTTAGTCCGGTCGTTAAACCGGGTACTATTCGGACTATTCTTAGTTTAGCTTCTTCTCGACATTAGTCGATTCATCAACTTGATGTCAAGAATGCTTTTATACATGGTGATTTATCTGAGACGGTTTATATGCATCAGCCTCTAGGGTTTCGGGACTCTAAACATCCTGATTATGTGTGTTTATTACTGTTGTCTCTCTATGGGCTCAAGCAGACCCCTCGAGCTTCGTTTCAGCGTTTTGTGTCTAATATCGCGCGTGTTGGTTTTCAGCATAGTCGGTGTGACTCTTCTTTATTTATATACAGACATGGGATGGATACTGCTTACTTGTTATTATATGTGGATGATATTGTTCTTAAAGCTACTTTTCAGGCTTTTTTACAATAGATTATTACTTCCTTACATACGAAGTTTGCTATGACGGATTTGGGTTCTCTTAATTATTTTTTGGGTATTTCTGTTACACGAGATTCTTCAGGGATATTTTTATCTCAGAATAAATATGTTGTTAATATTCTTGAAAGTACGCATATGGTTAATTGTAATCCTAGTCGGACTCATGTTGCTACTAAGTCTAAAATGGGCATTGATGGTGATCCTATCTTTGACCCGACTCTATATCAGAGTCTTTCCGGTTCTCTTTAGTATCTTACTTTTACTCGTCCGGATATTTCTACTTCACCAGGTTTGTCTTTATATGCATGATCCTCAGAAGCCACGTTTTTCGGCTCTTAAGAGAATCTTGCGATATGTTCGTGGTACTTTGGATTATGGGTTGCAATTATTTTCTTCTTCTACTATAGATTTGGTTGCTTATTCGGATGCAGACTGGGCTCGTTGCCCTACTACTCGACGATCAACTTCAGGTTACTGTGTATTTCTTGGCAACAACTTACATTCTTGGTCCTCTAAACGTCAACCGACATTGTCTCATTCTATTGCGGAGGCAAAATATCAAGTTGTTGCCAATGCTGTTGCTGAAACATATTGGTTAAAGAATCTTTTACGTGAGTTACATACACCCTTGTCTTCCGCTACGCTTGTTTACTGTGATAATGTTAGTGCTGTGTATTTGTCGTCTAATCTAGTTCAGCATCAGCATACAAAGCATATTGAGATTGATATTCATTTTGTACGAGATTTGGTTGTTGCTGTTCAGGTTCGCGTGATTCATGTTCCTTCACGTTATCAGTATGCAGATATTTTTACCAAAGGATTGCCTTCGGCGTTGTTTGAGGAGTTTCACACCAGTTTGAGCATCCGGTGTCCTCCCGCTCCAACTGCGGGGGAGCGTTAGCCTATATAATATGCGTATGACAGCCTAGGGATTAGTCAAATCATCTAATCATCATTGTAATCTATTTAGCCAATCATCTAGTCATCATTATATGGGTAGTTAGTCATCATTAGTTGTCTTAAGCTGTAACATAGCTTGCTTGGGCTAAGTCCATTTGATTGTATTGTATATATATCGGGAGTGTTTATGGAATAGACAACAACTGAGATTACCACTCTTACACCTAAGTAAACCAACTTCCAAATTAGGATTCTTTACTTCTGAGGATAAACATCTTATGTTATATATGAGATTGGTATAGTACAAAATAGTTAGCCACTTATTTCTGTTTTGTCGATACATGATATTGTTGCATATTTATTTATTAAACATAAGAGTATAGGGTGACCTAAGTATGAATAACATGTTATTTGCTTGTTACATCAGTGTCACCTCAGCATCCTCTCAATAACACACAAATAACTAAAAACCCCTTCCCCCACAACATACTAATAACATGGTATTTGTACCACTTTTTTTTCTTTTAAATTTAACACAAACTAAAACTGAAATACTATATATTAAAATACAAAACGAAGTACAAATATGATATGATACGAAACGAAATAGAAATATGACAAATAATAAAAAACTACGATACAACTCGTAATAAAAACTACGGGCTAGCCGCATGTTGTAGGGGAGGAAAATGTTTTGCACGGATCTCGTCTTTGAGGCGTTCAACCTTAGCCGCATCTTCCGGCCTCATCCCATCGGTACTAAAATTAAGAAACTTAAGTTCCTCGAATTTTTTTTGCGTTTCTATAAAATCCATTTTTTTCACGTTCAATCCGCAACCTTTCTTGGACCATTTTCCTGAAAACTTCGGGACCTTTTCCCGTTGAAGATGATCCCGCCGATCTAAACGAATCGGATATTTGACTCTTGCCAGGCCTTGGCTTGCCGGAGGACGTGATATTGTGTCGTCTCGAAATAGCTCGTTCGGCTCTTTAAGATCCTCGGCCGTACGAACATGTCTTCCGGGTCTAACAGCTTTGACCCCATGCCATTTGTGGTGATCTTTCAAAACATCCCACGCATCATAGTGGACAAATGCAGACCCCCAAAGTTAGACAAACGTCTTGTAACAACGAGCTTGCCACGTTGAGTCGTTTTCACCACTCAACCGTGCATTTTCGTCGACAATCGCGACGAATTTTGTTGCAATCATGTGCCAAAGTTGTCCACTTTCCCGTAATCATATCCTTTATACGTTGGACGGTTGCATGATGGTTGTTCACTAGTAACTTTACCCCAAAATGTCTTATGAGATTGGTTGATGCCAAGTCGTGGGTCTTTCGAAATTTATATGAACGTTTTGGCCAAAAGTTTTTCTTCTTCTTGTGTCCAACGGGTATCTGTCACATCGGTTTTCTTTGGACAGGGTTTTCTTCCTTTGGCTTTCGATTTGCCTTTTCAGGCGGGAGACGACTCGGATTGTGGAGCTTGTGTCGGTGAGTGTCGTGGAGAGTTTAGTGGTGTGTCGAATAAACGTTGTTGTTGTGGTTGTGAAGAAGTACCGAGATTCATTTGATTAAATTTTTGTTGTTGTTGGTATTGTATATACACCATTTGGTAAAATTGATCTTGGTAAATGGGCGGTGCGTACGACGGTTGTGAAAAATATGGCGTCGGATTTACATATTGCGGTGGGTAAGAAGGTGTTGGTTTTGAGACAAATGGGAGGGATATTGAGAAGAATAGCCTGGATATTGAGAAGAATGACCGGGAAATTGAGACGTATAACTAGTGTGTTGAGATGTATGGGCGGATGACGGTGTTGCGGGTGATGGGGAGTTCGAATTAGCGGACGAAGAAGACGTATTGAAGATATTGTTAAGTAGCCAATCGGTGTTTTGGTGAGACATTTTTTTGAAGGAAATATGAGAGCGTATATGAGAATGTAGTTCTTTTTTGAGTTGGGTTGATTATATGTAATGTGTTTGATAAAAGTGGATATTTATAAGTGAAAACTGAGTTTTTTTGAAATATATCCGTTACATATACGCTCCTCCATTTCAAAATTTGAAAAAAAAATAATACGAAAAACGAGTGTGATAGGTCTGGCATTGGTACCAATGACGCGTCAACGGTGCCAACTTCGGTGACATGCGATGACGCCGTTGATATCATTTTTCGATAATGGCGAACGAAAGGCATCGGTCACCTTCCACTCTAATAGAGCTTATTTATTGCACTTTATATGCGTAAAAAATTAACCAAGAGTTTCAACCTATTTTTCACGCCATTGCTTTAATAGTAAAAATCTTTTACTAACAAAAGCTCCAGTTATATTTACCTCTCATATACTAAGATAAAAATAGTTCAAGTAAAATGCTCAGAAATATCAACCTATTAATAAGTCATCTTCAACCTTTTACTACAATATATCAACTTATTTTCAACTCTTTGTTAACTTATCCGTTACGATTGCGATTGTTATCTGTCCTGTTTTCCTGTAGGATGACGTATAATTTTTTGTTTCTATTCCTTCAAAGAGATTTTTTTTCGTTTAGTTATAAGTGTGATTTTTATGAGTGGCCTTTGGTCAAGTTATACAAAACAACCATTATTATTACACTGATTGTAAGAGAGCTTGGTAAGCTTTACTTCAACGACATGTTATTAGAGTAAAGGGTATAATGGCGATGGGGCTTCGCCGTGGCTAAGGTGGCAGCTCGTCGCCCCTCGTCGCGGCTCGCCACCACACCCACCCCCCTTTCGCCGTTCATTTCGCCACAAAACGAAACGGAGGAAACGTTAGAAAAAATGGGGCCCACCCCCTTTTCTGTGTGTTGTGTATTTTTGTGTCATGAGTGAAGGGGTATTTTTTGTGTTGTGTTGAAATGAGGTGGCGCTGAGGTAGCAGCGGTGAGGCCCAAATGAAAAGGCAAAGCCTCTTCACCTTACCCTTTACTCTTACGCCGCGTTCTCGAGTTTTAAACCACAAGAAAAGAAAGTAAAAGAAAAGAAAAGAAAGTTAAAGGAAAGAAAATTTTAAGTAGTTAATAAAAATATTTGTGTTCTTGAGTTGAAGGAAAAGAAAAGAAAAAAGTTGATTCAATTACAATTATGCCCATGTTTGAGAGGTTTCAAGTTAAAAAAAGCAAGGACAATTATGTCTTTGACATGCAAAATATTACTTTCCTTCCATTTCCTCCCATTTTTGGGAGGAAAGTTTTAGCCAACAATTTCCTTTCATTTCCCTTCTTTTCCTTCCTTAAAAAACTCAATAACACAAATTTGCTTAAGTTTCCTTTCTTTTCCTTTCTTTTCCCTTCAAATTAAACTTGAGAACAGAGCGTTAGTATCTCATCTTGGTGCCATCTCAGCATCATTCCAAGAACACACCAATAACTAAAACTCATTTTCTAGCAAAATTCCAATAACATGTTATTCATCACATTTTTTTCTTCATTTTTAACAAAATAATTTTCATTCATTCAAATAAAAATTCAAATATTACAATACGGGAATAAAAAACATACGGAATTAAAAAATTAAAACATAATTGGAGCTTTTACATTGCTCGGTAAACCCTAATGAGTTCTTCCTTCTCAGCAGTGGTTCAAAGCAATTCGTTCCTAGCCGCCACCAAGTTGCTGGAGTTTCTTATATCATTTCCAGTCGTCTTTTTCAGAGTATGCAAACCGTAGCTGATTAGGGGATCGACTGGCAGCGACTCCACCCTCAGTGTTTCAAGACCACGGCTACGCATTTGATCAAGATACTGAGTCAACACGTCCAACAAATTGTTCGTCAGTGCAACATCAGCTTCAAGTACTTCCCGTAGTTGCCTAAGGATACTTCGTCTTAGATCATTTGGTTCAGTAGCCATAGTGTCTTTTGTGTGAAAAAAATGAATGATGGTTGAGAGAGTTTAGAAGGTGTGAAAATAAATGATGGTAAAAATGGTAGATAAAAGTAGGTATCTATAAGTGAAATGTTTTTTTTGAATTATTTTCATTACTTGACGCTCCCCATATTCAAATTTAAAAATAAAAATAATAAGAAAAACGGAGGTGAATTGCCTGGCGAGGGTACCAATTGCGTGTCAATGACGTGTCCGCTGGTACCCTACGACGACGCCATTGGTACCTAATTTTGGCAATAACGAGCGAAAAAAGGCCATTAGTGAGCTCTCTAAGTTTGGCTAAAAGGGTGTTTGGGAATGCGTTATTGAAGTGATTATCTGCTTATTACGTTTGTGAAACGTAAATAAGTTGTTTTGAATGTTTGGCAATTGATATGCAAAAAGTGATTAATTGCGTTCAAAAAAAGTTGGTAACCACCGGCTGTTGTGAAACGCAACTTTTTAAATTGCATGCATTTCCAAATTGTAGGCGAGTAATAAACAATTTTAATATACGTCAAACGATGGCTGTATAAATTTGTTGTACCCACACTTGCATACATTTCATTATATAAATCTGAATATATTGTTTACTTATTTTTGAACAACAGTTATTGATTTTGAAAGTTATAAAGGTATTCAAGTTATATGCTAATGTAATTCAAGAACATATGTGGGTGTCTATTTTGGTAATTTTACGATTTAAGTTAATTATTAAATTGATTTGCCAAACACTCAAAAGACTGATTATCTGATTATTGCGATATCAAACAACACAATCAAATCCAAACATCATATTTCAAAATCACGTTTTGTTACCGCTGATTATCTAATTATACGATATCAAAACGAATAATCTATTTTAAATAAGCAATCCCAAACACCCCTTAAGTGTAACAATGGTCATAAAAAGACTATGGACATCGCTGTCATATCAGCTTTCTTTTTTTATAACACATTAATAACAACTTAATGTAATAAGTAGACCGAAAATATCATAAAAAACATACTTTACTTAAACAAAAAAAAATTTAAAACACACACTCACACACAAACAATTGAAAAGGAATCGGTCGAATATACGACTCAGTTATACGAAAAAGAAGATCGACCGACACCATGACCAACATCATGTAAAGGGGGACGCGTCCAAAAAGAGGTCGACTATTTGAACATCAAACCCATTACACATAGTCTTATATACTCGGCAACACTTTTAGACAAATCATGAAATAATATAAGCGAAAAATATTATGCGTTTCTCAATATGCATTTATGCAAAGTTGGCACTTTGCACCAATAGTTAAATACAATGATTTTTGAAGGTTCTATTAAGTGAATTTTTATATTGAAGAATATTTCTACTTACTAGTTAATTGAACTCTTTTCTATCTAAAAGATGTTCCATATTTTCCAAGTGCTCTAATTAAAATTTCAAAAATACTATCTAAAGCATATGCCATCGACAAGATTAACTTTTCTTATATCCATGGACATCGGAGGCGTATATGTGAATGGAAAGGAAAAAAAATATGAATGTAAACTTAAATATTGTTTATCACTTGTTGTACCTTATCTTTTTTCTTATATTACATCCGACTCAAAATAAATGTTCATGATTAATGAAGAGTACTGCAGTTATGAGATTTCTTAAAAGTTTATGTCATTTTAAAATGAACATTTATTTTAAGACGAAAGAAGTTGAAACTATATTGATCGATGGATTAAGAAAATATATAAGACCTTACAAGTGATGGAGGTTAATGTTATAACCTATCTCTTGATACATTGAAATGAAACAAATGACTAATTGACTACCAAGAAACTATTCGAAATCTTAAACCACCAAATACTTGATAACCCATTGAGATGTTGAAAGTGAACTGTTGATTCTCAATCACCATGAAACAAATTTACATATCGAAATGACAATAATACTCAATTACTCATACATCAAACGTATATTTTAACAAAATGAACAAGAAAAATTAGGGTTTTCACCAAACATTAATTTTCTTTTTTCAAATTCCGATTCTTTTTTAATTAGATGTTTTTCTGAGTTTTTATGACACGTTTAATAACAAGTTATGGAGACTTAAGTGACTGTAGTGACAACTTTTTTTTAGAAGAACAACATACCTTTCGAGATCTCGAGTTGTTATATTTACAAGACAATAATCATTTTGGTAGAACGTACCAGAATTTATTAAGTAGTACTCCATTATTTTGTGATACGAAAAATAGGAATATGGATATCGTTAACTTTATAAATTTTGTAATTATATTGGGGAAATAAAATAATGAAGCTTTTCTTAACTAAAGTGATGAACTATGACCATCAAGGCATTCTGCTATCTCTTCTCTGTGTCTATATAATGGTCATTGTTAACTCCAAATAAGACATAAACCACTTACTACTACTCATGGTTTCATTCCTTCACCTATTCAACAACTGCACACTCGTTGCCCTACATATCTCTTTATCCCTCTCTCTCAAACACACACAAACAAATACTCAACATGCAAAAAAGGTTCTTAATAATTGGATTCGGTTGATGCTTCTAGCTCATGTCATCCAAATCTGATAATTTGCTTCATGGCTCTAGATGAATTTATTTATTAGATCATGATCTAACTATATATGCTTTTGGGTTATATCTGTTATAGAGGATTAGAGAGAGCTTTCTTTAGTCCACTCATAGGTTTCGATAAGATATCAATTAGCTGCCGACTCATTCACCCAAATACTAAGCCAAGTTTTCGTGCTTAGTAAATGAGCGAATGATGCGGGAGACAAATTGGATCTTAAGTTTCCTGTACTTGGACTGAAGGGAGCTCCCTTTTTTAATTCGTTTTATTACAAAAAAATATTAAGATTATCCAAGGGTTTTATATAAGGAGGTACATATGATAAACCTTTTTAGGGTAATTATGTCTAGATCATGCTAGTTATATTCAAGTCAAGATACGAAAAGTTTTATTTTTGTAAGTTACATAATGTTAGAAATAACTTCATCTTGGTTATTGTTTCTTGATCAATGCTATGAAGATAATATTTTTAAAGCTATTAATTTTGAATATGTTTAAATTGTTTTTTTTATGTTATTAATTTTTTTACTAGGGTTTACGTAGTTTTTTTTGTATATGTTTAAATTGATCTTTTTGTAAGATGCATAATGTTAGAACTAATTTCATCTTGGTTATTGTTTCTTGATCAAGATTATCAAGATAATGTTTTTGAAGCTTTTACCCTTTTTATATGTAAATTTATAGAGGTGCTTGATTAAGGTCGTTAGTTTTAATCGCCAATATGTTCACTTAGTTGTTACTGTTATAAGCACAGAGTCATGAGGCTATTCTGGATGATGCACTTATTTGATGAACAAAATGAAATAATCTATACTTTTGTTCTGTGTGCAGTTTGTAGTGCTACCTTTTTTGATGAACGAGCTGAGATTTATGGTACCTGGTGTTTAAATATTTTGTCAAATTAGGGTTTATGAACTTTATTAGCCAAAATGCATTCTATTTGTTTCTTTAATTCCTAACATTTTTTTTTTGGGTAAAGGGATTCAAGTTTTTATTACAGTACATTTGTAGCTTAATCTGCTTTACCTATATTAAAAAAAAAAAAACTTTTTGTACACATACTGCTCAGTAATTTATATAATCATTTAAATCATTAAATTTTGAATGTTAACTAACATCTCTTGAGGTTGTCAAAATTATACAGTATATATTTTGTGATGTTTGAGTTAAGGTCTTTCAGACTTATTATAATTATTTAAACTTTTTTTGATAATATTCTGTAAAACATTTTTAACAAGCTTATTATACAACCTTTGAATCTAACGTATGATTGTGTGAACAAAACATGATGTTGTTTAACTCATTGATAAAGGTTGAGTGTTGTATATTGAGCAGTATGTGTTGTACTTGGAATCATTGGAATATGCAGCAGATGGGATATGACAATGGTGTGTTGGATGTTGCCCTAGCTCCTGCTCCTTTGCAACAAGTTCCTAGGCATGTGTCCTCCAGTTGGGTGCAATTACCAATATATCCTCACTTCTGACACAATCTGTAACTCTTTAGTTAAGTTTTACTCCGTAGTAGAAAGCGTGGAGAACCGTAAAGTGTACATTAATCTTTTACTCGTCTATTCCTATAGGACTTATTAGAAGCAAACATGTGTACTTTACAAAGGTTTGTTTCCAAAGTATGTAGTGACATTGATACACTTAAACCCTTTTTATTGATTTTTATTACCAGTTACCGATATGAGTATATGAGTAGATATTTTTTTAATCATTTTAATGATTTTTAATTTTGGTGCATTTATATTTATATCTTTACGAAACAAGTTCAATATTACATTAATGTCTTTCTCACTTTTGTCACTTTTGTAATTACGTTAATATTCTTATTAAATTTTTGTAATTACATCAATATACTTCGTAAACATTTGTGAATATATCAATATATTTCTCAAACATTTAAATTTTCATGTATATTCAAAAATCAACATGATATTTCATTACTCGAGGTCAAAACATAAATATAAGCAAATTATAATATATAGGAGTAATATGTTTTTTAATATTTATATCTAAATTTTTGTAATTATATTATCATGTTCTATTCATCACTCGTGACTAAAAAATATATAAGAACAATATAAATATGATCAATATAGAAGATAAATAAGAGATGAATAATAGTTTCAGAATTTAAATCTAATATAATTATAATTTAATTAATTTTTAAATATATATGAGTATTTAAAAGTTTGAGAGAGATATTGATATAATTACAAAAGATTAGGAATGACATTGATGTAATTAGATAAATGAAAATGATATTCATGTAAATGAGAAAGATATTTATGTACTATTGAACTTCAGAAAGGATTTTCATGTAAATTATCTTGTCAAACTTTATAAAAACACCTTTCACTTAATAATACAATTCAAAAAGCTGTAGAAGATTTTTACATTTTTTATCATTTAAAAAAAAAATTTCTTCTTATTTTTAGTCTAATAATTCAAGTATTTATCCTGTATTTTTTGTCTTCTGATAATTTTGTATTGTCAAACATTATAATTGCAATCACAAAAGATAAAAAATAATTAAAATGTATCAAAATCATTTTTTAGAGGATATGAATAACTTCCCCTCTTTAATTTGTTATATAATGTAAATATTAGTTTTAGGTGGTGTTTGTTTTTTCAGAAATGCCTTTTAACAGCATCTTAATCTGATTTATTCAGACGCAGTCAGACATTTGGATCGTTAAGACTTTGTTTTTTTCATGTCATTCAAAGGCGGTGAGAGGCAAACAGTGTTAAGAGCGTTTTTTTTTTTATTATCAAACAGCAAGAGACATAAATCTCTTATTAAACTAGATGTGGAGAAGGTTCTTAGCACCTTTTAATGTCTTTTTTTTCTTACTTTTTTTTGTTTTTATTTATTTTCTACTTTGTTATGATATTTTTTTATTCCGGTGTTTTTTTTCTTTATTTTTTGATTTTTTTTCTTGTTTCACATTTGTCTTTTGTATTAAAATTATTAAATAGAATTATTGCATATGTTTTGTTAGATAAAGAGTGTATAAGATTAATGTGGCAATTCATATTTTGTACAAATTGTGGGGTTTGTTTTCTGGACTCATATGTCTCAATTCTAACGTGACTCATTTAGTTAATCGTTTTAAAAAATTTAATTTAAAATCTAACACGTTTATTTTTGTCAAATAAACATGAGATTGCATGTTAAGTTTAAATTGATTATGTTAAAAAAAAGATTAAATAAAGTTTATTTCTTGTATGAATGTAATCGTTTTATATTTAAATTGTAAAAACTATAGTTTAATACATTTAGACATTTTTACAAAAATAAACAACTTTATTTGATTCAGATTCAGATGTCTCAACCAATTATTCAGATTAAGATGAAAATCAAATTCAGATTTTTCTATCGAATATTCAGATTCAGATGTACGAATCAGATTCAAATTCAGAGCCTCTTAATAAACAAACAACACCTTTGTTAAAGTTACCTAGATTTCTTTCATTTAAATCTATTAGTAGTTTATTGCATTAATATTCCATAAGGGACTTGTGTCGTCAATTGTTTTTTTTTTTGAAACGACTATTTGTATTAAACATTAAAAAACTAATCGTTTTATATTTAAATTGTAAAAACTATAGTTTAATACATTTAGACATTTTTACAAAAATAAACAACTTTATTTGATTCAGATTCAGATGTCTCAACCAATTATTCAGATTAAGATGAAAATCAAATTCAAGAATTATTCATCCATATTCAAGATTTCAGATGTACGAATCAGATTCAAATTCAGAGCCTCTTAATAAACAACAACACCTTTGTTAAAGTTACCTAGATTTCTTTCATTTAAATCTATTAGTAGTTTATTGCATTAATATTCCATAAGGGACTTGTGTCGTCAATTGTTTTTTTTTTTTGAAACGACTATTTGTATTAAACATTAAAAAACGTTACATTCTAACAAGGAGCTAGAAGGAAGCGTATTACAAAATACCAAGTTCAAGTACTAGAAATATAACATGCGTCCATAGGACGAGAAAGTCATAAAGCCCAATCAAAAGAACTTTTTTTACACCTATTATTCAACCAATAAAAACAAAGATGTATTTTGATGAAGAGATCCTCTACTAAGCACCTTTTTGCTGCAAAGTTCTTTTCATTTCTTGCATTCCAAATCAACCAAGATGATGAGAATATAACTATCAATTGTTTGATAGATCTTTTTCTTGTTTACTACAACACCAGTGTCCTCTACAATGGGCTCGAATGTTGTAGTGGTTCAAGTGTTTAACAAGATTTGCTAAAAAGAGACTGGTGTGAAACTATTCAAAGATTTGGCTAACTAGAGTGTGTAAACGGAGACATCTAATTAAGAACTAATAAATGTTAAAATTACGTTTGTAAAAATATTAGATTCTTAATAAAATTGAGTTAGATTTTGACTAGTTGTCAGCGACAGAAAACACCCCCGATCCCTCTAAAGACCAGAACCATCTATCAGAACACAGGATTAAGCACGACCTGGATGAGCAAGTTCCGTAAGCTCCTGAACTGAGACTGCTCGATTCCTCCTCTAGAATGCTGCGTACGGAAGTTATTATTCAAGCTGGGCTCTGTTAAGCTTCCATACAGATTTGTCAGCATCTTTAATATTACAAGAGCATAAATACGGGTAACTATAGAGCTTCAAAGGCTCGCTGGCCAACCAAATATCGCCCAGAATTTCGTAATTCGCCATTGCCACACTTTAATATACATAAAATCACGCATGTTAATACTGATCTTTCAACTTCCAGACTATCATAATATATCCCTCCAGCAGACCTGCTAGCATATTTAGAGACTTTATTTACCTCACCATCAACTCCGTAAATAGCCTTAATTACTCTAGACCATAAAGAATCATTATGGGAATAAAATCTCCAAAACCATTTTATCAATAAGGCTCTGTTAAGAGCAAAAAGGCTTGAAACTCCAAGACCACCTTTTTCTTTGGCCGCCAACACACTGTTCCATTTAACCCAAGAAGATTTGTTACTTTTTAGCTCATGTCCATTAAAAAACTGGCATCGGATAGATTCAAGCGAACGAGAGCACCGTAAGAGGGACTTTAAAGATAGACATGTGAAATATCGGTATCCAGATACCTAGACACGAATTTAAGTAAATTAAGCCTACCTCCAAAGAAAGGGACTTTAATTCCCAATTGGATAACGAGATTTCACCTTAATCAAATAATTTCCGTCCAAGCTTTACACGGGACATTTGGCCTTTCCCACTTTTGTACCTAAGTAAGTAAACGCTTTTAAGAATTAGACAACCGAGTTTTGAAGGCGCTACTTTGATCTTAACAAATCTCCAACATTAACCCCCAATAACTTGCTTTTAACATATTGATACGTAATCCCCGAAGCTCGAAAGAAGCATTTCCAAAACACTGAAACAAGTAAAAACCCGTCCTATATTTCTTTGTAATTTCAAGCGTCCTAGCTAGTTTTTCTTCTTAAATAAAGTCGCTGTTCACAAAAAATAAATAAACAACAACTCCTTTGTTAAAGTTACTAGATTTCTTTCGATTACAAATCTACTAGTAGTTTTATTTGCATTAATATTCCATAAGGACTTGTGGTCGTCAATTGTTTTTTTTTTGAAACGACAATTTGTATTAAACATTAAAAAAACTAATCGTCTTATATTTAAAAATTGAACAAACAATAGGTATATTACATTTAGAATTTTTTACAAAAATAAACAATCTTTAGTTGATTCAGATTCAGATGTCTCAACCAATAATTCAGATTAAATATGGAAAATCAAATTCAGATTTTTCTATCGAATATTCAGATTCAGATGTACGAATCAGATTCAAATTCAGAGCCTCTTAAAAACAAACAACACCTTTGTTAAAGTTACCTAGATTTCTTTCATTTAAATCTATTAGTAGTTTATTGCATTAATATTCCATAAGGGACTTGTGTCGTCAATTGTTTTTTTTTTTGAAACGACTATTTGTATTAAAAAAAAAAAAAAAAAAAACCCCCCAATTAAAAAAAAAAAAACAAAAAAAACGTTACGTTCTAACAAGGAGCTAGAAGGAAGCGTATTACAAAATACCAAGTTCAAGTACTAGAAATATAACATGCGTCCATAGGACGAGAAAGTCATAAAGCCAATCAAAAGAACCTTTTTACACCTATTATTCAACCAATAAAAACAAATATGTTGTATTTTGATGAAGAGATCCTCTACTAAGCACCTTTTTGCTGCAAAGTTCTTTTCATTTCTTGCCTTCCAAATCAACCAAGATGATGAGAATATAACTATCAATTGTTTGATAGACCTTTTTCTTGTTTACTACAACACCAGTGTCCTCTACAATGGGCTCGAATGTTGTAGTGGTTCAAGTGTTTAACAAGATTTGCTAAAACGAGACTGGTGTGAAACTATTCAAAGATTTGGCTAACTAGAGTGTGTAAACGGAGACATCTAATTAAGAACTAATAAATGTTAAAATTACGTTTGTAAAAATATTAGATTCTTAATAAAATTGAGTTAGATTTTGACTAGTTGTCTTGGTCAGAAAACAGCCAATAATATTACTTACAATGTTACATTATATAGTCAATATATGGCATAAAGCCATAAACAATTAATGTCAAAATGATTTAATTTGAAAAATACATGCACAAGTATATGTTTAATTGGTAAGAAGATGTATTATAGACCGTAGCTATCACACAAACGCCAGAATTTAAATATCAAGCTTACAGAAAGAAAGAAAAAAAGGTTGAAAGAATCTCTAAAGGCGAACCGCACAAATAGTTTAACTACTACAAATCTTTAAGAGTAGATTAACATGAATTATGCTAAATCCGGGTAACCAGGTTTGAGTCTTTTTTGAGACAGACAACGTACAACCTTTGTCTTTTCTTTACTTTAATTTGAGTCGTCAATTCTGAATGATTGATTGGGAAGCTCTCCATTCCATAGATTGATTGGGTATATCGAACAAAAGTGGACTCAACGTAATTTCAATCTAAGTTACTTTAATTTTGTAACACTCAAATTTTAATAAGTTTTGATTATTGATATTTTATAATGTGTATTGATACACCTGGGCCCGAGCCCATGACTCATTTATCTATTAGGGTTTTATCCTGTTTTTGTCTTATAAATACTCTTGTACTCTTTAGTTTATAATCAATCATGTTTTGTCAAATAAATCTCTAAGCTTCTCTTTTATTTTTTACGGAGCTCGCACACGCTATAGTGGTGCAAATTTATCTCTTCTTCTATATATTCTTAAGGAGCCCGCACACGCTATAGTGGTGCTGAATTTGTATCCTAATATAACTCATGCATATCACTTTAGCAGTACTAACTATATAATACTAACAGTACAAACTAAACTGGCAGTAGTAACAATGTACTGGCAATACTAACTACTATAACTACCAGTACTAACTACTTAGTCGTTTTTCTTGAATAAGCTTGAGCAGTACAAAATTGTATTGGCAGTACTAACTTCTGTGTTGACAGTACTAAGTATGTAGACATTTAATTCCTAACAATCATCCCCTAAACTTGTGATTTCCCTGCAAATTTTCAAGTTTCTTGAATTAAAGCTTTTTGACTCAGAGAGGATTCTTTCAAACATTCTTCTACCTCTGTACTTGTGATCTTATAAACCTTAGAAGTTCAAATGCCATCTTATTTTCATGATCAACCTCCAGTTTTCTGCTTAACATCTTTGATAGCATTTCTTGAGTAAATGAATATTTTTTTCTCTATCATCATATGAATGACAATTTCATTGTCCATCAACAAAATATGAATTTCACATAAATCAAATAGTCTCCAGCTTATCAAATGAATTCTGTTGGAATCAACCCGACCCGACTAACCCGATAACCCGACAACCCGACCCGATAACACACTCCCCATAACATCAAGTCATATCCTTTTGTTCTTGATGTTACATATCTTTCTTCTACTAGTCTGTGAAGATCCATACATCATGTCTGTCAAAATCATCAAGCATCTCACTGAAAATCTTGTAGTTTTTTGAACCTCTATCTGCTCTGATGATTTGATAATACATAAAGGTTTCTGTCAGAACATGAGTCTTCCAATCAACTATTGGATACTTAGTAGCCAAAGATTCAATTTCCATAGCAAATTCATCTCTTGGAACCAAATCCAAATAGGCTTTAAGTTCTTCCTTCTCCTTCTTATATTCTGTCTTCTATCTTTTGGCACTTTGATCACTTTGTTTTTCACCTGCTCTTTTCCTGGCAAGTGTTTTCTTCCTGCTTCCTCCAGCTTTCTTTTTGCTACCTTTTCCCTTGTCTTCATAATCCATGGGTACAAAAGATTGATTTTGATCACATACCTTTTCAAATATAGGTCTAATGTCTTCATACTTCTTTCCCTTGAAATAATTCATCTTGTATCCTCCTTGATTATTTAAGTACATGACCATGTTCTTCCTTACTCCTGCTATAGAGTATGGTCTATTCAGCTGAGCATGGTATCTTAACACTGCAGGATCACTCCAATCAATGACATGAACTTGATCATATTTAGCTACAACTCTTTCTTGTCCTGCTTTATTAATCTCTTCATGTAGCTGTCTAGCTATTTCAGCATCCCTTGCAATCCTCTGAGTCTCTTCTTCATTAAGTTGTTCTTGCAACCTTACAGCTTCTTCATGCCCAAGTCTTTCTTGCTCTAGTTGCTTCTTTGTCTTCTTCTCAGGCTTAGGTTCTGTCATAATTCCTTTACCCTTATCTTTTTTCTTTTCAGCACTCCTTCTGATATACACTAAGTTCTCAGCAGCAGTACTAACTTCAGCAGTAGTAACTGCTATATTAGCAGTACTAACTTCAGGAATGACAGTACTATGTTCTGCTCCAACAGTACTAACTTCTTTTTCACCTTTTTCTCCACTACCCTGATCTTCCACAAGCTCAGTAGGTTCTTCTTCTTGTAGGAGTATCTCAGTATCAGCACTATTCTTCTCCTGAATCTCTGCATCCTCCTGAAACCATGTAGTTTCTTCAGCAATACCAACATCATGTTCCATCTCTTGCTCAGGTTGTACCAAAGAGATTGTAGGATCTTTATCAATTGCAGAGATCTTCCTCCCCTGTTTGGAAGAATCCTCTACATCCTCTTCATCCTCTGATAGAACAATCCTAGCCCTTCTCCTAGCTTTGGTTGTCTTGACTTTCTGTTCCAACTTCTTCACTCTTAAAATGAGCTTTGTAATAGCAGTACTATAGGTTTTCTTTGTTTGCTGCAGTTCATTCTCCAAAGCTCCAACCTTCTTAGATAGAGAAGTACAAAGATCCGTCAATTCATTTAGTGATACACTACCCTCATCACGTCCAAGTGAGTGAACACTGTGGAGAGGTGATTCATGGGGCATTGGAACAGCCTCCTCTGCAGTAGGTGTGGGTTGAGTGTTTGGTGGTTGTGAGGTTGATGGGGTACTGACTGGTGTATGTTGAGGTGATAATGATGGTGAAGATGTTATTCTGGATGGAGAAGTTTCAGGTGCACTGATCATAGTAGGAAATAAAGCAAAATCTATTCCAGAATAACCCCTTGAAACCCTCTTCATATTACTAAAGACTTTTTGTGTAAGGATAGGAGTAGGATATGTTTGTGTGTGGGGTTGAAGGAGTCTCTTTTGCTTGTTTAAACAGATTTGGATAAATCTTGGGTACATCAAAAACTTGTGTGGGTTTTCCAGATTCTTAATCATAGCATCAAAAATTAGTTTTGAAAAATTGTAAGTCCTGTTTGTGGCCAAGCAAATTATAGCAGTTGCTATATTGCTACTAAACTGCTCCCAAGCAGTTTTCTTAGGGCTTAAGCAGTGGAGGATAGTATGAATTAGAAACTTCCACTGAGGAGAAAAATGACCCTTTTGAAAAGTAAGTTTATCAGAATCAGTCACATACCCCATTAGAGCAAGTTGCTCAAATATCTCTGAATTGGGTAGAGTAGTAACACCACCATTGTCCTCCAACTTTAGATGTCTTCTTAGAGAGGCTTCAGTAATAGTCTTTACTTGTCCATCAATTATAGCAGTTAGTTCTACCTCTCCATTAGCACTTGTTCTAGCAGTAGCTGTTTTCCAAAATTGCTTAATAAAGGAAACATATATTGTTGGATTCTCTGTGAGGGCATACTGGATGTGACTAGCATTCAGAAAATCAATGATCTGATGAAACCCTTCACTTCCTTCAACTTTGTAGTTGCCACCATGTTATGCTTGTCGCAAAACTCCAAATTAGCCATGTGATTAAGAAAATATTGAATAAACTTCTGGGATGAGCTCGTTTATGTGAGTATGAAAGCTTGGCAAAGTTAATTGAGATTATATTGAGAGCACTTAGGGTTGTAATTTGACCGACTGAATGAAATTTGATCTTATCTTGAAGAAATCTTACTAATTTATAGAAAGATCATGAATTTCCAATTAGTCAAACCCTATAGGCTATGTTGTTGGCGAAAATATCTCAACGGCTATATTAAAATAAGGAAATTATGTTATGCCTCAAACAATACTAACGGTAATGTAGCAGTACTAAGTTTAGCCTAACAGTACTAACATTAAGCCTAGCCGTATTAACATCACCCAGCAGTATAAAGATATGCATGGCAGTACTAACTTAATACTAGCATTATTAAGTTTATGTCTAGCAGTATAAACATCAATGTTATTCCAACAAGCATTTCCATCATAAACTTAGATTCTCACAAACTCTCTTTCTATTTTTCATCTCACTATATCTCTTAATTCTTTTTGCTCACCAGTTTACTCTTTCTGTTTTTAAGCACACGTCTCTCTTTCTGTTTTTGGCTCACAACTTCTCTCTTTCTTTTATGCTCACCAAAATCTCTCAATTATCAGACAAGTTTGTACAAGGTGTCATCAATTCTTTTAGTTTCGTATTGTCCTCCCCACTTCTAAGTGTGTTAACTCTTGAGAGAGGTGGGTCATTGGACTTTTAGATGCAGCCTCAAACCTAGTTTGAGCATCTACATCCCTAATGTGGTTTCTTGGCACCTGGGACCACTACCTGAGCCAATTCCCTAAGAACTTAGCTCATTAAGTGTTGCCATAGATTGGGTCTTAGTTTATGTTACCACTGTCCTGCTCTACTTCTAAGCTAGAAGCAGTAGTGGCAGCCCTTTCCATTCTGTCACCCAACTCCTTATGGACAGCCTCATCACCAACCTTTATAGGGGGACCACCAGACTGAGGTATCTTAGTGTCCCGACCTCTTTTTCCTAGCAGTACAAATTATACTTAGCAGTATTAATATTTGCCTTAACAGTTTTAACTCTGTCTTTAATAATTATACAACAACATGCCTCTATTCATCACAAGCACACTAGAAAAGACTAGATAGACATGTGAGAATTCATAAGGATCCATATTTATGTATAACCCATGAATAGAAGTTAAGAACTGTTAAACCTCCCCTCAACCAATGTAGCTACAAATTAAGCATACCAATGCTTGCCACCAGAAAATTAAATCTGCTTACATCAAAGGCTTTAGTAAAGATCTGCAACATTATAACTGTATGGTATCTTGACCTGTAATTGTTTATTTCCTGTGTAGTGTCCATCTCAATCAGTCTCTCTCATAAGATTCTCTAATTAAACGATGCTTGATCTCTATATGCTTTGTTAGAATGATAGACAATTCTTGACAACACAAATAGCACTCCTCATTGACAACAAGAATCTTTGTCTCCATAAAATTAAATGCATAATCCAACATCTAAACTTGGATCCAAACATTTGACCATAGTAGTGAGAAGCAGCAATGTATTCACTTTTAGAATTGAGTTAGCCACCACAGTCCTGCTTTTCACACTGCCAAAAAGGACAACCTTGAACTAAGAAATTGACAACCTCCTGTTGTGGATTTCTTGTCCAAGCTGGCACCTACATAGTCACTGTCTAAAAAAGCTTCCAATATAATAAGAGAGTCCTTAGGATACCAAAGGCCCAATTTGGGTTGACCTTTTAGGTATCTAAAGATTCTTTTACGCATTCAAGTGGGAAACTTTTGGCTGAACTTGAAATCTTAAGCAAGCACAAACTAAGAACATAATATCTGGTCTAGAGGATGTAAGATACATCAATGACCCAATCATTGACCTGTATAAATGAACATCAACATCCTCACCATCTTCATCCTTTGTCAAAGCCTTGTTGGTTTCCATAGGAGTACTAGCTGTCCTTATACTATAAAAGCGAAATTTCTTCAAAATTTCACCAATATACTTTTCCTGACTAATGAAGATCCTATCCTTTTTCTGCTTGACTTGTAAACCCAAGAAGAAAGTAAGTTCTCCTATTACACTCATCTAAAACCTATTGTGCATTATCTGCTCAAACTCATCACATAAAGACTTCTTAGTTGAACCAAAGATGATGTCCCATCTACATATACTTGACCAGCTTAGAATATCACCACTTGAGTCTCTTTATGAAACAAAGTCTTGTCAAATTGTCCCCAGTGAAACCATTATACCAACAGATAGGTAGAGGAGAGTCTCATACCAAGGCTCTAGGACATGATGTAACCATATAAGGCTTTCTCCACTTTGTAGACTTTTTTTGGAAATTCTGGATCCACAAAACCTAGAGGTTGGCAAACATATACCTCATCTTCAATAGTGCCATAGAGAAAAGCACTTTTAACATCCATCTGGTACATAGGAAAATTCATAAATGATGCAAAGGCCAAAAATAACCTGATTGCTTCAACCCTAGCAACAGGAGCAAAAACCTCATCATAATCAATGCCTTCTTCTTGTTTATACCCTTGTGCTACTAGTCTAGCTTTGTTCCTTACAACTATTCTGTCACCCAACTCCTTATGGACAGACTCATCACCAACCTTTATAGGGGGACCACCAGACTGAGGTATCTTAGTGTCCCGGCCTTCTGAATCTTGAACTGAAGCAGCTCCTCTTGCATTGCTTCAACCCAACTTTCATCATCAAGGGCTTGAGATATCTTTGTGGGTTCATGTTGAGAAAGGAAACAAGCAAATAAGCAGTTTTGGAAATCTTTGTGATTTGTCCTTCTCTACTTTTGGATGTAGCTAATCATAGCATGCTCTCCAGAATT
This sequence comes from Tanacetum coccineum, assembly GCA_026074375.1. NCBI lineage: Eukaryota > Viridiplantae > Streptophyta > Magnoliopsida > Asterales > Asteraceae > Tanacetum > Tanacetum coccineum. The sequence goes on along the minus strand of BQNB010021191.1, from coordinate 40,902 downwards.
CTTCTTTGTCATGCCCCTTGTTTGTACTGCTGACTTTGGATCCCCAATAATCTGAGCTTTAGGATGAGTAAAGTGTACTCTAGTTGTGGGAATAGGACTGACAACAAAGGAAGGTTCCATGTTGTTGAAATCAGCTTCTACACCCATAGTTTGATCAGTATAAGGAGTATTGAGAGTTTCTAAGTCATGATCATCGTAGGCATTGCCAAAAATGCCAATACTTTTAATTTTAGCAGTATCCTCTAATTCAGGCATTAGAGGATCATGAGGAAGATTAGAAACATCAATAGGAAAAGATCCACCAAAAGGAACAAATGATGGTCCACTTGATGGTCCAATAGGACTAAAAGTCCTGGATGCACTAGCAGTATTAACTGGTGTGCTAACAGTATTAAAACTGTTAGTACTGCTAGCTCTAGTAATCTTCTCCTAAAGAAGCTGGCTATCACACTGAGCTTCAAATTCTTTTCTAACAGCATCTGATTGCTCTGTAGCCTCCTTCTCTTGATCCATCATCTTATCAAGAACATTCTTCAAGGCTTGATCATACTCACTTGCTGGTTCTTGTATAGTCTTTTTACAAGCATCATCATCAACTGTATCATCCTCAGCCTTGTCATCTGAGCTCTTGTAGTTTGAAGAGATAGATGACCATAATGGGAACACAATATATTGTTGAGTAGACACATTCTCTTCTTTAGTTTGTCCAACATCAACATTTTTCTTCAAACCTGTATTGCCATTAGTTTCTTGTGGACCTGCATTTTTGTTAGTTTGATTCCCTGCAGTAACTGGTTGATAATTCATAGAATTTGTTAAGGAATCAATATCAAAAAGCCAGTTAGGTCCTTGCCCTGCAACATTTGGTTTATTTTCAAGAAAGTTTACATGCAGATTCTCTTCAACTTTTCTGGTTTCAGTGTTAAATACCCTGAAAGCCTTGCTATTAACAGAGTACCCAACTAAAAACCCTTCCTCAGCCTTCCCATCAAACTTGCCTAAAGGGTCTAGGGTATTTAGAATAGTAACAGGACATCCAAAAGGTCTCATGAAACTTATGCTTGGTGCTCTGCCAATAATAAGTTCATAGGGTGTCTTGTTATGAGGCTTGGTCACTAGAACCCTATTCAAGACATAACAAGCAGTATTAACTGCTTCAGCCCAAAATACTATAGGTACGGGAAAATTAGGTAAACACTTAAAACAATCAAGGAAAAAACCAAATTTTACTAAAACGCGAACCGGAATCCTAAAACGCACTAAAAAACTAGCTAAGGCAAATATTAACCCTAAAAATTCAAACTTAGTTTCTAAACCTTTCAAATGACAAAAGAAAATTTTCTAAAAAATATTTATATTTTTTTTGACTTTTTTATATTTTTTTATGAATTAAAAACCTATTTAATCAATTAAAATTCTAGAAAATGACAAATTAATTCTTAAAAATTCAAAAAAAATGATTTTCTACTTTAGAAAAGTCTAATCAATGTGATGAAACTCAAAAAAATCTTTTTCAATTACTTTTTATATTAAAAAGTATTCTTTAAAAATTAATTTAAAAAGCTAAAATGAAATTTAAAATCTTAAAATGATGAAAAAGATTTTAAACTTTGTAAACCTAAAACTAATTATTCTAAATCTAAAAACTATTTTTTTGTATTTTTCTGAATTAATTTACTATTTTTAAATAATTTTCTAAAATTTTAAACTTCGAAAAATAAAGAAAAATAACAAATTAAGTTGGAAAAATCTAAAAAAATGCAGGAAAGTCCTAAAAGTTGTAAAGATCATAGGAAAAATAAGCTGGTTAAGCCAGCTTATCGAATAAGCTCTAAAAAGCTACAAATAAGCTGCGAAGTGGCTTGATAAAAAGAGAGGTAAAACGTGTATAAGTAAATAGATAGTGCAAAGATAAACGGAAAAGACCCAAGGGCGCTAGTGGTAGTGAGTGTGTTGCGTAAAACGTTTGGTGATAAGGGTAGAGGTCCCGGGTTCGAGCCTTGCTCACCTAGGGCTTCCCCTAATCCCAAATGTTTTTGTTTTTGACATTTTTTTATAACTTTTTAAAGAGCTTAAAAATAAGCAACTTTTACAAAACCACCTTTTTATTAAATAAAAAATAAGCACTAAAATAAGCTGAAAAGGGACAGAATAAGCTAAACTTTACTAAGCCTTAAAATGCTAACTGTTTGCAATTTTAAGCACTAATAAGCAAATGAAAACTTAAAATAAGCACTTAAGAACAAAAATAAGCAACTACAATAAGCTAGAATGGTAGTTTAATCAAAAACTATAAACTTAGGAAATTTTAACTAATAGCAAATAAGCTCATATAAGCTCTTTATAACTAAAGAGAATAAGCTCTAAAATGGGCTTAATTAACCTAATACGCTAAAAATCTAAAACCTAGTTAGGGCAAAAGCAATAAGCTATTAACCTAAATAAGCAATAGCTTTTTGGCCCAAAAAATTGATAAGCAAAAGGCAAAGAGGCACTTTTCTAGCTTAAAAATAAGCTAGCAAAAGGATCACGTATTGGCTTAGGACTTATACCCACTAAGAATAATGGCTCAAAAAGTAAATAAGCAACAAAGAAAAAGCAGTTTAAAATTCAAATAAGCACTTAAAAAGCTTCATGAAAAAGCTATCTCACACTGATTCAACACTTAGACAAATTTTTGCAACTTTTTGTAATTTTTGTGTAAAACGAGAAATTTCATTCTTTAAGTGAGTGGTTTTCGAAGGAGGGAAAAATTGATTCACAAATTTGGTTACGAGATCCTCCCAAGTCAAGATAGAATTAGGTGGTTCTTTCTCGTACCACAATCTAGCGGCCCCCTCGAGTGAGTATGGAAACATCATAAGCTTAATAACATCATTCGGCACATCCCTAAATCGTAAAGTCGAGGTAATCCTTTTGAAACTATTAATATGAGCGTGGGGATTTTCCCTCTCATATCCGTGAAACGGGTTAGCTTGAACTAGTTGTAACAAATTCGTTTTAATCTCAAAATGATCCGCATTAATTTTTGGTAAAACGATAGCTTCTCCATACCCTTCCGTGGGTGCACGGAGTAGCTCTTCCATTGTTCGTTCCGCCATTGGTGCAACTTCAACGATAGTACGAAGCTCGGGTTCGACTACGTTTGGAGCACGTCCTCTATTTCGACGTCTCGGAATGGTTACGTTCGAATTATTTGGAAAATTGGAATTTCTAGTGCGCATGCACTAATCAAACAAATAAAGAGAGAAAAATATATATACAAAAATATTTTTGTTTTACCGAATAATCAACAAACTTAGGGTAACTCCCTTAAGTAAAATTTGCAAACGGGGGACGTAGTGGGAGCGAATCTCCTTAAAAACGTTTGTCCCTTCGGGTCGTAGTTCCGTGGAACAACCCTCCTAATAGCTTATTTCACAAAAGAGGTGCGCCTTTTTCGTAAGTGACACAAGACGGTAAATTTTTGAATCTTAAGTTCGGGAACTTATTGATGGAATATTCACAAATTCTCTAGTAAGAGAATTAAATTGATGTGTATTTTAGTAATTAAGAGAACAAAATAAAAATCAAAAAATCCGGAAGAGCAAATATTTTTGTCTTTTTGTATTTATTTAACTTCTACATATACTAAAAAGAAAAGAAAAATATTTTTTACTTTTTATATTTTTACTTTTTTTTTGTATTTTTGATTTTTTTCAAAAGCGTAACTTTGAGACGAAAGTTCTTCACAAACCACGAATCGACAAATGCAGAACGAAGGAAATTCTTAATCTACAATCCCCGGAAGCGGTCGCCTCCAAAAATTGGGATTATGTAAAGTTATATATACACGTATTAATATCCAAAGTATAGAAAATTCCAAAACCACCCTTGAGGACAAAGGTAGTAGGAAAAATCTTACAAAAATACTACACGTTTAACTGGTAAGTGATTACCGGGTCGTTTTTTCAAAGACTTATGAAATTGAGACCTCGTTTGTTATTTGGACCATGACTTGAATTGGTTCAGCGAAGATGATTGTTTTTCTCAAAACCATCCCTATAGGGCAAAAATAATAAGATAATTAAAACTAACTACGAAAAAAACGTTAAGGGATTAAGAAACGCGCACAACTAAGTGATTGTTGTACTAAATAATCCCTAAATGATTTTCTAAACTTTTTCTAATCCTAAATGACTATTAAAAAGAAAATGTTAAGTAAATTCTAAAACGAGAGTGATTTAAGCTTAAAAACGAAGAAAACGAGAACGGAGATCGAATCCCGTTCTTTAAAAAGTGAATTTTCAAAATATTAACCCTACGGAAGTAAATTTCAACATAAGCCTAGAATATGATAAAGAAAATTTTATAAAAAAGGAAAATTATTTTTTTCATTTATTTTTCTTTTTTTAGAATTGTTTTAAAGTTTTTAAAAAATTTAATTCCACGAAAAATATAAATAACTTTAAGCTTAATTATCATAATTTTTTATAATATATAGGCTTTATGATAGAGGATGTAGGAAAATTAAGAAATCCTAAAGTGCTAAACTAAATAAGCCGAGAAAAATCAAATAAGCAATCGAAGTGTTTATTATACTTAAAACTCAAAAAGGGTTAAAAGTATTTTAAATGCACCTTGGGACGTAAAAGTCCCAAGGGCGCTCAAAGGGTTTTTTATTAATAGAGGTGTGTGTGTTGAGTGTATATTAAAGGGTTTTTTGTGTTGAGGAGGGTTGATTGATGGAGGTTGTGGTGTTTCGAGCCCCCCCCCCTACTCACCCACAATTGCCCCTGCTTCCCTTTTTTTTGTATTTTTGCTAAAAACCTAAAAAGCCAAAGTTTTATTAAGACTAGTAAGAATAAGTACTTTTGATAAAATTAACTTTTTTTCCTAAATTCACTAATAAGATAGTAAATTGCTTAAAAGCTATACTGGAAACACTTTAACCATTTTTTTTTACTTTTTTGAAAACTTAATAAGCTCAAACTAAGATAAGCTAAAACTAAGATTTAATAAGCTATAAGCAATCTATGACTACCCTAATAAGCTGGAAATAAGCAACTCGAACCTATAAGCAATCAAGCTTTTGAAATCTCAAATATTCACTTATTCTAAACCAAATAGTCTAAATAGTAACTTTGAGTATATTTTTAAGCATCCATGGACCCTTTGGCAATCTAGCCTATATTACCTTGGAAAGCTTAGTCTAAGCGCTCTCTAAATCTTTAATCAAAAAGGAGTGTGAAATCTAATAAGCTATGAAAGACTCAATGAAAGCTACTGCTATTTAACTTTGTTTTTTGTTTTTCTATTGAAAAGACTATAAGTAAAATCCCTGGACCTAATAAGCTACAAACTGCTTTAAACTACTTAACTAAACAATTTTAAGCACGATTTAGCTAGAAAATATGCTATAAGCTAAAATTCTCAAATAAGCACTTGATGAAAAGTGTTAACTAAACAGTCCCTGGAGGCAATTTTAAGCTTATTTCTAGATAAGCAAATGGATCCTTATGCCTATAAGCCATATACCTACTTAAACATTGGCCAAAAAGCTACTAGAAATAGGTCTTAAAACTATTTTAAAATTAAATGGTAAAAGAAAAGCTATTTGAAATAGCTATTTACTCAGTTTATGGTGAGTGAAACCTTTGGTTTTTTTCTAAAGACAAAATGCTGAATTTAAGCTTAAAAACAGATAGCTTAATGAACTTTTTAAAGCAAAATAAGCTGAAATAGATCTACTATTACCTAAAATCTACTTGTGAACAAAATCTGAACTTCTAAAAAACTATTTTTACTGCTGGATTTTTTTAGCTAGGAAATTGGCTACTATTTGGCTTTTTATGACTGCTGCATGCATTGTTGGACATGAATGTCTAACCTAAACTTAAAACCTACAAGTGCCACGACCCTAAAAGTTTATATTTCTCAACTTTAAAACACTAAGTTAAAGGACAATTTGGAGTGATTAAGACCATTAGAAAGGAATTAAGTCTAATAATTCAATTAGAAACATGTGCTATGGCCACATATTCAAACTTAACAACTATTAAACCTTTGAAAACTTGATTAAACCAAACTAAGCTCCTAAATCCTATTCTAATAAACTTGAAATTGAAGTTTAAAATTAATTCAAAGGAACAAATAGACTTAAGCAGTACTAACCTGAGTTAGTACTATTTGTACCAAACACCTCCTTAAATCCTTAAAAGCCATTTTAAGTTTATAAAATTGAAATTTAGATCACAAACTTCAAATACCAGTATTACTAGCTACTAACCAGAATAATAACAATTTTAAACTAACAAATAAAGCCAGAACATAAGCTAAATTACTATGCTAATTATTTTTTACTTTTTATCATAGATTTATTGATTATAGTTGCAAAACTAAATTTTAAGTACTAGGTGAACTCAAAAAGAACAACAACATGATTAAGCTAAATGCAACAATAATAAGCAAATTAAAAGGCAAATTAAGCTAATTTGCAAAATAAGCTAGAATTTAAATTGTCAATAAGGTAAAAACTGGAAATTTAAAGAGATGTGTACCTCACATCAGCTAAACAGAGGTGTTTGTCTTATTAGAGATTTATCAAAGTAGCTTAAGCTTATAGCTTAAGCTTAATCCCAAATCCTATACTAATCCTATTGCTTGACCAAAATCACTAATACCGACTTGAAAACTCTTAGCAGCTATCTAATTCCTTTGAGTTTTCAAGTATATAATAGCTTTTTGTAGCTTATGAGTGAAATTCTTGAGCTTATGAAACAGTATGAGGGGCTTATTTAGATCATTTTTCAAATAAGTGAAAAACAGGATTGATAAAAGTAGTTAAATGAAAAACAACTTTTAATTAATAATAATAATGTAGTACAATCTGCTTGAAAAGGGATATTACATTTAATGAAAATATAAGTGATATTTACAAGAAAATTAACGCTAAAACTTAAACTATAAGCTTCTAAGAAAAAACTACTCTCTTGAACTATCTATAGTGAGTGAGAGAGGCCTTCAATTCTATTTTAGGGGGGAGGATGAAGCTTCTAGGTCTGTTACCGCTTACCCCTTGGTCTTATTCTTGGCCCTCAATTCTTTTTCAATCACTTGGATCCTTAATTTTGGACGTTGATTAGAATGTGAGGCACACAGATTGCCTAGCTGGCAATCCCTTTTCTTTGGAGTGGGGTCTTTCTTTTGCATTGATTTCAGTTGTAAATTTACATCAAGAGGTCGTGGTTTTGTTTTTAATCTCGCGGTCATCTCTTTTGTCAGAGCTGTCCACTCAATATCAATAGGGTGATCGTTTTTTGATGCTTGACATGGTATTTGGGATCTTTGATTGCCATGCTGGACGAGCTTGGGCTAGGATTTTTTACACTCTAGTGATTTGTTGCTAGGGGTTAATTTGGGACGATGGGGGAATAGTAATTCCCCTTCGCGGCTTTTCTTTTCAGTTTATACATTTTTGTTTGACCCGAGGGTTATGGTTAGGGGTTGAGCTGGACTCGGGTAAAGGGTTTTGGGCCAGGGGTTACTATAATTAAATGTTGAGGCCGCGGGAAATTGTTAATGGTTAAAAAGATTCTTTGGGTAAAATAAAAATAAAAAAAAAAAAAGAAAAAATATGGTTTTATAATTAAGGGATATACGACGTTAGTTATGACTATCCGTTGTTAGGGATTTTTTTTTGGGACTTTTGTTGAAATTTATTTACATTGTGAGGGTTCATTTGGGTTTCGATGATTTATAGTTCTTTTGTGGGTTGACCAAGGATTGACCAAGGTTGACTTTGTTGACCTTTTGCTAGATTTGCTAGAAAACTTTGGCTTATGGCACTCTATACGTTCCTTCGTGTTTCGTGTTTGTCGGTTTTTGTTCGTTTTCTTATGATTTTTGCAATTTCCGTACCTAACATCACGAATGAAATCTCATCCAAAAAAGCAATTTACAAGCCATAATTTGCACCATTTTGTTCATTTAAAGGGCCATTTTTTGGATTGAAAAAGGATATGTGATTTCTCTCATAACAAAATTCCTCCAAACTAAGTGATTGTTGTGTCCTCACGCAATATTATATGCTCCAAAACCAAATACCTCAAAACTTCCCCAAACTAAATCTTTGAAAAGTAGCAAAGTCTTTTGTGGGGAGAGTTTAGAAATCACAAGTTTTAAAACACCCCTTTTTCCCATTTTTTAAAACTTTTCTTTTTTTGATTATTCTAATTGAACTTAAATTATTCATGTGTGAATAAATTGTATTGTTTTCATTATTCATGGATAACTTTTAGGATCATGGAACAAAAAGCACAAAAGTGTCCAAATGGATAAATTCATCATCCCTGACTTTCACCTCTCCAAGCCAAGCTTAAAAAACATGATCATTGGAATATACATGTTATGATGCTAATCACTACTCATAAAAGCTAGTAATTGTGTATTACCCTTTTCATCTTATTCCTAAATTCCTCTAAGGATTTTATTATTATTATTGGTGACAAATAAATTATGTCCTTATTAATAAAGTAAACCCGGTTTAGACTATTAATAGCTTGAAATACTTTCCTAAAGAGACGATATGGTGAGAATATGGTCCACATTAAAGTTCTAATTTCGCATGATTTAGGGGTTATCCTTTTTATTTCAGAGACGGAGGCTTTATTTAGATAACCCCGGAGTTGAAATTTGGCTTTATTCTTCTTATTATTACAACATTATTAAACCTTGGTCCTTTAGAAGGCTGCAACATCGGTTGTGAGCCGACAAGATGCAACAAACATATTTCGACCTCGATAATTTCCTCGACCTTTTAGAAGGCTGCAACATCGGTTGTGAGCCGGTAAGATGCAGCAAACTTTTACCAGTCTCGGATTATTATTACTATGTGCCTATTTGAAGATGCCGCATCGGTTATGAGCGGCAAAGAGGCAGTAAACTTTTATCAACCACAGAGCTTTTTATTATTTTTTTTATGTCCTCCACCCTTTTTTTTTTAAACCGGATCTTGTCACCACTCTGTAGTGGAGCCGGACCATGATCCAGCAAGTTCTTATTTGGCTTCGGTTATCTTCAATATTATTATTATTAATAGCCAAATTTCAAGTCATGTGGTTCGTGTAATCAACTAACACTTCGGCATGCAGCCGACCATGGTCCAGGAGTCTATTTACCATAACACTGACAAAACATCGATGTGTACCTTAGTTCACCGAAGAAAGTGATATAAACTAAGATCGTATAAAAACCAAAGAAGCTTTATTTATTTTAACAGTTATTATAAAGGTGAAACAAGCTAATGGGAGTTAGGAGAAAAAAGTACCATATTAACATTAGAAGCTTAAGGAAATCCTAATATTCTATGTTTAGCATTATAATTTTATTCTACTCTATCATCTCTGTTCTTCACAATTTAACGATTTTAAGAAGAGACTCGTGAAATATTAGCTAAGAATTAAGATCGGACTTTAAAAAGTCAAATATACTGGCAACAAATTCAATTCTAATAAATGATCTTGCATATTTAAAAATCAATATGGGAGGAAAACTTGCAAAGTTTTTGGCTTTTTTTTTAAAGTCTAGACTTGCGTTTATAGCTCCTTATAATAAAAGATTAGCAAAATTCAATCTATTTACAGTTAAGGAGGAAAGCTAAGATATAAAACCGGCTGGTCAAAATTTACTTTTCCAATCTCACAACGAACGCCTACATTGTAGTCACTATTAATATTATACTTATATTTATATATATATAGTATTTTTATAATATATATATTAATATATATATATATATATATATATATATATTATATATATAAACAATAAACTAGATATTAAGATTAAAAATTTTAAATATTTTTGTGGGAAACGGCTGGTACGTAGTAGAACAACGGCAAAGAAGGTAGATATATCAAATGATATACTTCCCCATATAAAATTAAACATTGTCTCAATTAGTTCTAGACTTAAGGCTTTAAAAACCCACCATACTAGAACTCAAAAAGTCGAAATGCATCAAACCAAGCATGAAGAAAGTATCACAAAAATTTCAAGGCCGTGTATCAAGTATTCTAAAAGATAATGGTAGTCTGGATAATAATCTAGGCTAATGGATTTCCCCAAATATTTACAAGCAAAGGCTAGGTAAAGCTCGAGTGGACTTGGGACAAATAAACACCGAACACGAGAGTCTTCAGAAAATTTTGGGTCAATCCTGCAATAAATCACAAGCACAAACAACAAGAATCGGAAAAATACAAGCCTTTTCACATCACAATAGAAATAAGAAAGAAAAAAATGGAATAAGCACATGGGGTTTACTCCACGAAGCGCAGCGTTGTTTAGGGTCACTAAAGCTTGACCTATACCACTTGAATTTATTCTCCTGGAGAAAGTTTAGAGATCCTGGACTTCCTTGGGTGGTAAGTTCCTCCGAAGTTTACTGCTTCACACGATGACCATTCACTTAAAGTTTGTCACCATTCGGGGTTGAAGATAACTCGATGGTTCCGTATGGAAAAACTTTGGTGATGGTGAAAGGATCCCGAAAACGTGTTTAGCTTTCCCGAGAATATCTTTAGACGAGAGTTGAAGAGTAAAACTCGATCACCAACATTGAAAATGCGGTTTTTGATCTTAGAGTCATGAAGCTTCTTCGTCCTCTCTTTTTATATCAAATAATTCTCGTAAGCTTGAACACGAAGCTCATTAAGTTCATTAAGTTGAAGCTTCCGGTGATCACCCGCGGTTTGAAGATCGAAATTAGCATGTTTCAAAGCCCAATATGCTTTATGCTCTAACTCGATAGGTATAAAAACCCAAGAATTTTCATCAACCTATTTTACTATGATCACAATTATACGGGGAAATTTTTCGCTTTATTACATTACTTGCGTTGTCAATATCTCAGTATGTCATGTAACTTACATAACTAAAGTAGACCGCGCATTCACGCAACCTATCTATGGCAATCCAGTTCTTATATATGTCACAGGAAATAATATCATTATAATGTCAAGTCAATATCTTAATATCTTAGTACAAAGTACATTAGTTTTTCCTATATTGTACATTCGAAGTTATATTCAAAGGTGTTTATAAAACGTTATACGTATGCCTCTAAACACTAAATTCATGTGAAAGATTAAACTTCTAAGTGAATGCACAAACTACCTAAAAGACATAGTAAAGTATATATAACATATCATTTGAAATATAAACTCCCTCCAAGTCAAAGTACAAATCCCTTAAAAGCATAATGTACAAATATTAAGCTTATGATCTCTAAAATAGCGTTTTACCTCCGTTTTCATTCAGTCTTCTTCACCCCACTCTTGTGTAAGCTACTAACTCAATGTTCAATGTGTAAACCTATTATTCTATTCATAAGCTATATACACATTTTTACACTCAAAACCCTAATTCAAAAGTCCCCCCCCAGAAACCCTAACCCGGGCAATATATAGTAAATCATGACCAGTTTCTTAGTTTGTACCATCATAACCCCAAAACAACACTTAAATAAGTTGATAATAATTAAATTACAATTAACAATCATATCCATATCATTTCAACAACAATATTCAAGAATTAAACCCAGAAAACCCTAATCTAGTTTTAACCCTAAAACCTAAAACTAGGTCCTAATTCAAAATCGGACAGGTCTATAAAACATAAGATCTGAGAAATATCAATAGGATCTTGATATTAAGTGAAAACACTAGGTTATAGCCCTATGTCTTGTGATCATTTTTCTGGTGGAATCAACCCGATTCAACGTCGGATGAATTAGTTACAGCCGAAATGGCAAAGGTACGCAGATTCTGCACACCTGTAGTAATGGACTTATTATCTCCACAATTTTTCCATAGTAAACTCAAATTATGTAATATTACTAAACGTTTTTTGTAGAGGACTCAAATATCTAACCAATGCTTCGGTGGTTTGAGCTTCAAACGGAATTATGGTTTGTATATGGGAATTCCATTTACCGAGGTCGGGTGTTGGCTGTCCAAAAAAAACCATGCGATAAATCAAAACCAAACACCCCTAAAACTTCTAGAAACCACCTCCACCTTGCATTCTATCCTTCTATTTATCATTCCCCTAACCTCTCCACTTACCCCATGTGTCATACCTGTTATCAATAGTTTATTGGCCTCTTAAGGTGTTGGCTAGCACTAATAAAATAGGAGCACATTATTCATTCTAATCATCCCCATCTTCTTCTTTCTATACCCTAATTGAGCTAACATTCTCTGCTTCATATGAATCCTAAGAATTCATATAAGAAGATAAAGAAAGCGATGCTTTTAAAGATTTGACGCCCCGGGGGGGGGAACATAGGCTCTACAAGGCGTGACGACGTAGCTAAATTACTACCGAAATGGACCCATTTCACAATTTTTGCTCCTTGAAGCTCAATCCATGTTTTGAATGTTCTACTTATGCAATGTTCATATGATCTAATTATATTCTTTGTTTTAAGTTTCATAGCTCATTTTGCTCATTTTCCATTTTGATCCGAAAACGTACACCCGAAACCCTTAATTTTATGTTTTTCTTAAACTACATGTTTAATGATTAAATATTGTTATAAATCTATCCTAGCTTGCTTAACTAATGTTTAAAAATAACCACTTTTATTTATTAATGAAGGAAAATTAATCTTAAAACCCGCACGCTTTCGTTTGAACCCTAAGTGACCGTTTTTTTTGGGCTTCTAGCTTAACGAATCGTTATTCTTAACTTTACGTTGCATTAAATCTTCCATATTTTAGGTTTATTAGAACTTAAAAATATCTATTGAATGTTTTAAAAATAAGATGGTATGCAATTTGGGACATGTTTTGTAAATATTATCCTTGCTAGGGGTATATATGTATACTTTCTGAAACTTATAACTAAAGGGCTGGGGCAATTGTTTTTTTTATCAATAGTTTTAAACTATAGGGTCTATTATGTAACGTTCCAAAGTACCAAGGTTTACTGGTATATTTTTTAAACTTGAAGGACCAAAGTCGTAAAAGTGGCAAACTCTAAGGTAAGTTTTGGCCTTTTCAATCAAGGGATTAAAATGAACATTTTGAAAAAGTATATAAAAACTCATCAAAATTTATAAGACATGACTTTGAATTAACGTTTCTCGTGCTTAAACATTTCCGATATTTATTAAACGCTTAAAAACGGATTTATGTCGTTATACAATATAGGGGTCTTCATATTAAGAGTTTTCATCTTGGTATTACATTCTGACTGAGTTGTTGGGTTTACGATTTAAAGTGCCCTAGCTCCTCAAACGTTTACTGAATGACTTTCTGAATTATTGATCGGCCCGAACAGTGTTACAATAATTCAAAACTCTTCATATCAACTCATCACTCTTAAAAACTAAGTTCTTGAGTCACAATCTCCTAAGACTCAAAAACTTATTTACTCAGGTTGCGTGACGTGGCTATTTACTATCATTTGCTATATCAACCTTCCCTATTAAGATTGTGATAAGGTCGTGAGCTTTCATTTTAGAATATTTATTACATCTACCTATCAGGTGAGATTCATAACCTCGACTTTACTTATTTACATGTTTTATAAACCAGCGGGAGGGAGTACATGCTTGTTACAAAACTCTTTTACATACTCGTTTATCTTTATGACAATGTGATTATTTTTTAAGGACTTAGTGTGTCACTAGCCACGCTTTTCAATCTTTTGAATTTTTATAAACAAGACAAGGGGGGGATACATGCTTGTTACCAAATCATTATACATTATCGTTTATCTTATAACAAGTGATTCACTTTTCAAAGGACTTAATGAATTCATAAACCTTATTTCAATCTTGTGAATACTTTATAAACCTGTGCTACTCTGATATAAACCAATGAATGCTCAAGTGTTTTCTAATGTATACTATCATATATATTATTGCCCTAATTAGCTTCCAAGTGCCATTATTTACATTTCATAAATCATTAATTACTTGCATTGCGAGTGATCTTTGTAGTGAACGCGAATATTGTGAATAGATCTATTGGGGGTGACGGCTCCCGTTGGTATACCCATAGCCAACGCACTATATTTGTCCTAATAGGTAACCTTCGGCAAGTTATCTTTTCCTATCGGGGGCACATCTGTCCCTTACAATATCACTACGGTGATTTCCCTGATAATGTATTGATGTCATGAGTTAGATGACAATAAATAATGTTTCCCCATGATGATTGTCCCTACAATACCAAGTATTTCCATTATACTTGTATTCAACTATTACATTTCAAACCTATGAATTTCACTCAACCTTTGTGTTGACCTTTTTATGCATGTTTATCTCAGGAATGAGCAACTTATGGCAGAGTGGCATGGACTTGAAGATGGTTAAAACATGTTATCATTTCACATTTTATGTTTCTAGATTTTGGGACTGCCTTTGTAAAACTTTGATTTGAAAGGAATGATAAACATCTATCTTTAATAAAAGTCTCTTTTGGGTTGTTTTCATATGATTATGATTGTTGTTGTATCATGAAAAGTAATACCCCGATTAGCTTCAGCAGCTATATTGTAAAAAAATAGGTGGTGTTTACTGATTTGGTATCAGAGGCCATGGTTATAGTGAACAAGGTTCAAAAACCCTTAAACAAATATACCCCAATTTACTTTTTCAGCAACAAAGTCCTCCCGTGCCACTACTTCTGAACAAGTATGTTAAATTTACCTATCTATTATTAATATTACATTAAATAAACTTATGTTATTTACAAACTAGGTTGTTAATAGAACGATGTCTTCTCCCAACCACTTTACTTCCGATATTGAGGATGCTTTTTCCTCTATGAATATTCTCAACTATACTTCGGTCTCATCGGATTATTTCCCAGCTTCATCAGGAAGCAGTTCTTTTAACTCTTCGGAAAACTCTACAGATAATATAATCCCACCAGTATTCTCATCTTTCTACAATAATCCTTATTTGAAGGACGTACAAGCATTTTATGCTAAGGAATTACCTATTTCATCACCAGATCCTATTACTTCACCAGCTATTTTGACTCCATCTCCGATATTATCACCATCACTACTATTTGATCCCCGATATTTCTTTATTCCTGAAGAACTATTACCACCTAAGAAGCGAATCTGTTCCTCATCTTCTTCCTCAACTACGTTATCTAATTCATCTCAGAATCAAACCTGTGATTTGGTATCACCATCTTCCTCAGTTTATACTCCTACCCCACCTCAAGTATTTGAAATAGGAAAATGTTCAGATAAGATGTATCTGAAACATCATGAGAAACAAGTCGAAGATATTTTGAATTACTTAGATAAACTCTATCTTCACCACATCGAGAAAATGGAGGAAGGACGTATTGATAGAATGATCATACGAAGGAATAGTGACGAACTAAAGACCAAACTCAAGAAAATCCGTACTCAGATTATCAAACTTCAAAAGAAGCAGTTAGGGCAAAAGGATAAGATTGCCTTTGCTTACTACAGAATTTCCGATCTTGAACAAATCATTGAGAAAATCCAAGCTCGTCACCAAACAGATCAGGAGGATCTTTAGGATGTCATCTACCGGCTCAGAATCAACAAACTCTTAGAATAGTTATAGCTTTATGTTAGGATATCATTTCATCACCAAAACATAAAAAATAAGAAAAATAGATTTTTGAGAGAGAAAGTAAAATACAAAGAAAAATGGTTACTTGTTTCACAAAAGAAAAATGAGAAGCAACACTTTCATCATCATTTCCACTAATTGCATCATTATCTCCGTCTTCATGAATCATACCATAACCCCTAAGTGCTTAAAATTCAAAAATAAGCATTTCTCTTTAAGCATTTTAAGCATCACATTTTCTTTTAAATATTACCTTCAAACTTGTGATTTTCATTCTTATACGCGTTTTTCTTTTGTGATAGAATGCCTCCCAAAAGGACGTCAACATCTGAAACACCAGCCATAATTTAGCTGCCATCCGGCAACTAATTAATGATGGCATTTCCTTAGCTCTGAAAGCACAAGCTGCATCAATGGCAAGTGCTAGTAATCCTAATAAGAACACCGGGACAAGCGGAACTCCAGTAGCAAGAAAAGGAATCAACGATCACAAAAGAAAGTTTGAAGATAGAGGAAACACCACCAACAACAACAACTATCCCAAACACAACAACAATAACCACTCCAACAATCGCAATAACAACAACTACCAAGACAACAACAACAAAAACAACCATAACAATGATTACCACCGACAGCAGAATAGAAGACAAGAAACCTTCAGAGCTTATACTGCCACCAATGGATATACTGGAAACCTTCCCTTGTGTAAAAGATGTAGACTACATCACACGGGACCTTGCAGTGTCAAGTGTCAGGTTTGCAACAAGTAGTCAACAAGACCAAAGTTACTGCTAAAAACAATTAGGGCCTCAAGGAAAAGATACTTAGAGAAAAGCTTGCTTTTGTTCATCTAGAATTTCACCCTAGAAACAACTCTCGATGATATTCAAGTTTTCATCAGAATCTAAAAAACTATTCATCAAGTACAATCCTTGTCGTTAGTTACATTTTACTCCTTCATACAAGATACATAGCATGAATATCTACTCTTTTAGAGTTTCATTGTCAAGTTATCCATTAAATTAATAAGTGATAATTCTGTTTACATCTTGTTATCTGGTGGTATCAAAACTCGTCAATTCTATCATGTTCAACTATGAACACTCTCCTCATACTTTGAAACATAAATTATCATCTCGATTTATCAATGGGCGTTGTCATCAACATCTCAATATTATATAACAATTCATGATTCATATCATTTTCTACACATGTGTTTTTATGCTTAGTTAGAGACGATTCTATGGGGATCATCTTATTGAAATGAATTAGGTCACTTCTTCATTTGAATAAGGAAATTTATAAATCTTCCGAACTATGAAATTATTAAATTTTATTACAAGGAGTTGAAACGCTTCTTTTTGTAAGTGACAAATTATAAATAAGTAGGCTTAAGTATATAACATACGTACAAACAAGTTTCTTTCAATCCGTTTGTACAAACAATTCTTAACAATAATCATTATTTATTTCTCTCTCTAGAAACTTTCCAACCCACTTCTCTCTCTAGTTCTTGTATAATATCAAAGATTACTAGTATTCTTCATATTCAATCCTAAGTTCCTACAGTTGTTGATAAGTATCTAGGAACAAAACTTAATGATGCTCTCCTTAAGACTCTTGAAAGACACACTGCAGATTTAGTTGAGAAATACTCTGTGCTGCCTGCTCTAGAGTCAAGCAAAAAGCAAGAATCTGAAAAGAGTTCTGAAGAGATTATCAGAATCAAAAAGGAACAAGAAGAGAAGAAACAAGAGCCAACGTATACCATCAAGTCGACTGATAAAGATGCACTTAAAGAATTTGATCTAAAGAGTGCTCTTTTCAAATCCATGCATAAGAACAAATCTGCCAACAGAAATCCTGCCAACTACAGATTATATCATGCTCTTATGGAAGCATTGATAGAGGATGAAAATGCCATGGACAAGGAAGTTGCAGACACGGTTAAAGACCATAAAAGAGAGCATGATGGTGATGACGATGATGATGAAGTCCCTCCAGCTGGATCAAACCAGGGTAAGTCAACAAAGAAGAGAAGAATAAGAGAGTCTGAGTCTGCTAAGAAGCCATCCACCACCAAAGAATCCTCCAAGGGTAAAGATCCAAAGGTGGGTTCTAAAACTGGGCATGTCTCAGATCCGGAGGACACCAATAACGCTCATATGCCAAAGGTACCGGATATAACAACATGGTTCAAACCAATACCTGAAGAAGAAAGACCTACTTCACCTGAACCAGAATGGGTCATTCATCCAATTGACCTACCTGAAGCTGACAATAATTGGGCAAATGCATTTGCCAAAGCACATCAAGATCTAGATGAAAACAAGCTTCATAACAAGATTGATGATATAGGCTCATTCATCAGATGGTATTGTAGAAGGATTGGAAAAGAAGAGCTCGGTAAAGCCGATCTTGAAGGTCCAACATTCATGATGGTGAAAGGTTTTCATGAGAACAGCTTTTCTCTTCAGTTTCAGATGGAAGAATGGCATAAGCTTCTCACAAATCAAATTGATTTGGTTAATCCTGAGGGTCATCGGATTATTCCTAATATTAGCAATCATTAGTCCGTTTTTACACTTCAATTTCTTCACCACCATTTTGTACAAGCTACTACACTCAATGTACAATGTGTAAACCCTAATTATTCTATTCATAAGCTTTCATACATATTTTTACACTCAAAACCCTAATTCAAAAGTCAGAAACCCATAAAACCCGAAGCAAAATAGTATATCATGACCCGTTCTTGGTTTTTATCCATCATAACCCCAAACCCAACACTTAAATTAAGTTGTAATTAAAACTTAATTTACAATCATTAACTAATCATATCCTATATCATTTTCATATTTTTCAACAACCAATATTCAAGAATTAAACCCAGAAAACCCTAATCTAGTTTTAACCCTAAAACCTAAAACCAGGCCCTAGTTTAAGAATTGGATCTAATCATAAAACATAGATATGAGAAATATCATAGGTCTGGATTATTAAGTGAAAACACTAGGTTGTAGCCCTATGTCTTGTGATCATTTTGCCGATGGAATCAACCCGATTCGACGTCGGATGAATTAGTTACAGCCGAAATGACAAAGGTACGCAGATTCTACACACCTGTAGTAAATGGCTATTATCTTTAAATTTTTCTATAGTAACCCTCAAATATGTAAAACTAAACATTGTAGAGAACTCAAATATCTAACAATGCTCGGTGGTTTGAGCTTCAACAGAATTACGGTTTGTAAATGGCAACCATTTTACCGAAGGACTGGGGGGGATGTTGGCTGTCCAAAATAACACGGTCATGTATAAATCAAACCAAAAACACCCCTAAAAAACGTCTAGACACCTCCTACTTGCCATTCTAGCCTTCTTACTCATCCCCTAGCCCTCTCCAATCAACACCCCCTGTGTCCTAACCGGGTTAGCAAAGTTTCTTGGCCTCTAAGCGTTGCTTTACAACTATAATATAGGCGCAACATATACTTCATTCATACTCATCCCCACTTCTTATTTTCTATAACCCAAATTGTAGCAAACATTTCTCTATCCATATGATCCTTGGATCATATTAAGAAGTCATCAAGCGGAAGCTTTGAAGATTTGAAGCCCTGGGAACAAGATACAAGGCGTACGAGTGGAAATACTACCCGAAACGACCCATTTCCACCATTTTTGCTCCTTGAAGCTCAAACCCAGGTTTTGAATGTTCTACTTCTGCTACTAAACCCTTATAATGTTCATATGATCCTAAATATACTCTTGTTAAAGTTTCATAACTCAATTCATGCCTCTTTTCCATTTGCTCCAAAAACTGTTTACACCTCGAAACCCTAATTTCGCCGTTTTTCTTTTAAAAATAACTAAATGTTATAATGATTAAATATTGTTATAATCTATACTAGCATGCTTAACTAATGTTAAAATAACCACTTTAACGATAAATTGATAGGAATTTGAACTTAAAACCCGCGGCCGTTTACGTTTTGAAAACCCTAATTTAAACCGTTTTGCTTCCGAGCTAAGAATCGTTATTTTAAATTTGTCGTTACGTAAAACAAACATATTTTAGTTTATTATAACTTTTTATAAATTTCTTTTGAAATGTTTTAAAATAAGTTGCATGGCAATTTGGGACATGTTTTGTTAAATATTATCCATGCAAGGGGTATATATCGTAACTTTTCTGAATCCATATAACTAATGGGAGAAAAGGTCATTTTATCAAATGTTATGATTTATTTGTTGTTTTATTCACTTTCCAAAGTTACAAGGTTTACTTGGATATCTTTTTAAAACTTGAAGGACTAACTCGTTAAAAGTGCAAACCCCAAGGGTATATTTTGCCACTTTTCAAACTCAAGGGTCTAAAATGTAACATTTTGAAAAAGTATAAAATCATGTTTAAAACCTTACAAGACATAACTTTAATTAACGCTTCTCGTGCTTAACATTTCCAGATATTGATTAAAACGCTTAAAACCGATTATATCATATCACAATACTAGGGAGCTTCATATTAAGGAGTTTCATCTTGGTATTACGTTCTGACTGAGTTGTTGGGTTTACGATTTAAAGTGCCCTAGCTCCTCAAATGTTTACTGAATGACTTCTGAATTATGATGGCCCGAACGGTGATACAATAATTCCAAACTCTTCAATCAAACTCATAACTCTTAAAACTAAAGTTCTAGAGTACAATCTTCCTAAGACTCAACATATTTACTCAGGTTGCGTGACGTGGCTGTTTACTATCATTTGCTATATCAACCTTCCCTGTTAAGATTGTGATAAGGTCGTGAGCTTTCATTTCAGAATATTTATTACATCTACCTATCAGGTGAGATTCATAGCCTCGCTTTTACTTATTTACATGCTTTATAAACCCGCGAGGGGGATACATGCTTGGTTACAAACTCTTTTATATACTCATTTATCTTATAACAATGTGATTACTTTTCAAAGACTTAGTGAGTTCATAGCCTCGCTTTTCAATCTTTTGAATGTTTTATAAACCCGCGAGGGGGATACATGCTTGTTACAAACTCTTTTACATACTCGTTTATCTTATAACAATGTGATTTACTTTCAAAGCTTAATGAATTCATAACACCTATTTCAGTATTTTGATACTTTATAAACCTATGATACCTTGATATAAACCTTGAATGCAAGTGTTTTTCTAAATGTATGCTACCCAGATATATTAGTGCCTAAGTAGCTTCCAGGTTGCCATTATTTAATTTCATGATCATTAATTTCATGCATTGCGGTCAACGGAATTTTGTGAATAGAATATTATTGGGGGGGACGGCTCCCGTTTGTTTACCCATGCTTGGGGTAGACCAAATCGTTACTATATTTGTTCCTATAAAGTAATCATTGGCAAGTTATCTTTTCCACGGGGACATCTGGTCCCTAACCAATATCACTACGGTGATTTCCCTGTTAATGTATTGATGTCATGAGCTTAGATGCAATATATAATGTTCCCCATGTGATTGTCCCTGCAATTAACAGTATTTCTACTATAACTTGTATTCAACTATTTCATTTCAAACCTTATGGATTTTCAATCAACCTTTGTGTTGACCCTTCTTATTCATGTTTTCTCATGGGTAATTAAGCAAATTATGGCATGCGTAGTGGCCCACTTAAGCATGGACATGAATATATGGCAAACTTGTTATTCATTCACATTTTAGGTTATCAGGATTTTGGGGGACCATGCCTTTGTAAAACTCTGATTTGAAATGAAGTAAACTTAATCTTTTGAATAAACGTCTCTTTTGGGTCGTTTTCTATGATTATGATTGTTGTATCCATGAAGTAATACCCCAGATTAGCTTCCGCTGCTATATTGTAAAAATGGGGGTGTTACAGATTGGTATCAGCGCCATGGTTATAGAGAACAAGGTCAAAACCTTAACTATAACCACATTTCTTTTCTAGCCATCAAAGTCCTCCGTGCCACTACATTCCGGAACAAGTATGTAAATATACATATCTATTATACTATTACATAAATAACTTATGTTATTTACGACGGGGTTGTTAACAGAACAATGTCTTCTCCCAACCGCTCTACTTCTGATATTGAGGATGCTTTTTCCTCTATGAATATTCTCAACTATACTTCGGTCTCATCGGATTATTTCCCAGCTTCATCAGGAAGCAGTTCTTTTAACTCTTCGGAAAACTCTACAGATAATATGATCCCACCAGTATTCTCATCTTTCTACAATAATCCTTGTTTGAAGGACGTACAAGCATTTTATGCTAAGGAATCACCTATTTCATCACCAGATCCTATTACTCCACCAGCTATTTTGACTCTATCTTCGGTATTACCACCATCATTACTATTTGATCCTCGATATTTCTTTGTTCCTGAAGAACTATTACCACCTAAGAAGCGAATCTGTTCCTCATCTTCTTCCTCAACTACGTTATCTAATTCATCTCGGAATCAAACTTGTAATTTGGTATCACCATCCTTCTCAGTTTCTACTTCTACCCCACCTCAAGTATTTGAAATAGGAAAATGTTCAGATAAGATGTATCTGAAACATCATGAGAAACAAGTTGAAGATATCTTGAATTATTTAGATGAACTCCATCTTCACCGCATTGAGAGAATGGAAGAAGAACGTACTAATGGTAACGAACTAAAGACCGAACTCAAGAAAATTCGTACTCAAGGTTATCAAAAAATAAAAAAAAAAAACAAAACTTCAAAAGAAGCAATTAGGGGCAAAAGGATAAGATTTGCTTTGCTTATAAGAATTTACTGATTTGAACAAATCATTGAGAAATCCAAGCTTCGTCACAAAAAAATCAGGAAGATCTTTAGGATGTCATCTACCGGGATCAAAAATCATCAAGTATTTATAACTTTAATCCTAGCTACGAGATGTGTTGGTATATAAATAAAAACGCATTGTCAAATCTTGGACTATGTTCAGTAAAATGGAGCTAAGTTTATCTTATAAAGGCAATCCTCCATTTCGTATCTATTGTTTCCAACTATATCGCTCTTTATCACTCTTTCCACTAATTGAATCATTATCTCCGTCTTCATGAATCATACCATAAACCCATAAGTGCTTAAAATTCAAAAATAAGGCATTTCTCTTTAGAAATTTTTAAGCATCACCATTTTCTTTTAAATTATTTTACCTTTCAAAACTTGTGATAGTCATTTTCTTTTACGTGTTATCTTTTGTTGATAGAATGACTCTCCCAAAGGACGTCAACATCTAAAAACACCAGCATATCTTTAGCTGATCCGGCAACTAATTAAATGATGGCATTTACCTCAGCTTTAATAGCACAGCTGCATCAATGGCAAGTGATAGTTAATCCCAATAAGAACACCGGGGACAGCGGAACTCCAGTAAAGTAGCTAAGTCAAAAAAACAATGGACTATCAACGATCACAAAAGGAAAGTTTGAAGATAGTGGAAACAACCACCAACAAACAACAAAACAAATTATCCCAATTCTACAACATTATTATTCCACTTCCACAATCCAATGGCATCTTTCACAAACTACACTGACTAATAACCGGAACAATATCAGCCGAACTCTTATGATCACCATCAGCTCAGCAAATTGGGATGACAAGATATCCTTCAGCTATTGGAAACCTTTGGTTAGTATGGGAAATCATCACATTTTGTGGTGGTTTGGGGGTAGAGGCTTTAACAATGGGTGCCAAGGGCTCGGGCTGGTGGCATGAATTGCCAAAAAGTTAGGCCATTCTGACTTGATACTATAGGGGTTAGTTGTTCGGGGGGGCGACCAATAATTCACGTGTGGCGATTCTCGTTTGAGCGAGACATGTAACATTATCGTATACATCTCTTTGTTGTGTTTCATATTGGTAAGGTATCCATGAATTATAAAGTGATAATTCGTTTACATCTTGTTATCTGGTGGTTTACAAACTCGTCCTATTCTATTCATGTTCAACTAGGAATTTCTTCCTCATTCCTTTTGAAACATTAATTTAATTTCCTCGTTTTATGGGCGTCAGTACAATCAACATTCATTAATATTATATATCATTGCCAGTGGTCTTTATCTTTGTACACTTTACCTTATAGTTGTTTTTTTGCTTAGGTAAGACGTATGTATGATCATCTTATTGAAATGATTTAGGTCTCTTCTTCATGGTGAAGATGGATTGGATAAATGGAGACGTTCGTGGTAGGGTGTAAATTCTTCAGGGGACAATTGGTGGGGTAAGCGGCTGGGGGGTTGGGTCTTTGGTGTTTGTTGGTGGCGGTCTGGTGTGTAATGTAGGTCATTTATTTGTGGAGGGCTGCAGGAGGGGGGTCCTTTATTGACGGTTGATGTTGATTGTGGTTCCTGCATTTAATGATGGATGAGGTGGCATTTTCCATTTTGTTGCTTCTCACAGTGTTGTAGCTCTCTCTAACAAAAATGTCTGTTTCTTGCCTTGAAATTTCTTATGCCAGGATCGCGGTGATGCTTTTTGGGGTGTTTGTTTCTGCTTCTGATGTTCAATGAAAACACTCTTGTATGAGTGGTATAAGGTCAATTGGATTTAACATTTACCACTTGGGATGCAAATTGTTAAATGTCTATCCCTTTGATGTTAGCCTTTCACTTTATTCGATGTTGGAACTATTTAAAGGTTAATGATTTTACGATTACTTTGCGATCACATGAGCCACAGCAGATGCTTGGTAGGCCCATAACCCATAGGCTTCCTAATCGAATTACTTCATACCACCAAGGTTTCTTATCAGAATCTGGACGAAATTTCTCTATTGGTTGGTAACCAAGATGTAGTGGTCTTGGGTCAAATAAAACGTAGACGTGTGGAATGAAAGGAATGGTTTTTATAATTTTTGGCGCAACTTAATTTATAAATGCTCAAACGTGGACTTGTGACCTTGATTAGCTAACATAAAGATCATATTCATGCTTAGTAACCTAATTATATCACTATAACTTTCAATTAAATCTCGGGGTTGAGATTTCTCGTAAGGGGTCTGGAGACTATAACCAACACAAGAATTTTCATTTCAAACAAATTTTATATGTTCACAATTATACGGGAATAAAATTTTTCGCTTTATTACATTACTTGCATTGTCAATATCTCAGTATGTCATGTAACTTACATAACTAAAGTAGACGAGCTCACGCAACCTATCTATGGAAATCCTGTCTTCATATATGTCAAGAAAATATCATAAAATGTCAAGTCAATATCTTAATATTCTTATACAAAGTTACATTATTCGGTAAATTGTAATATTTTGCAACGGTTGTATCAAACGGGCTTTTAAAACGTTTTTCGTTATACCTCTCTAAAACCCTAATTTCATGAAGGGTTAATATATATAGTGATATACAAGCTACTAAAGCATAATGTACAAGTAATATAATCATCCTTTTGAAATATAAACTCCCTCTAAGTCAAGTACAAGTCTTATAAAGCACAATGTACAAATCATGAAGCATGAACTCCAAAATAGCCGTTTTACCTTCAATTTCTTCACCACCACTTTTGTACAAGCTAATACACTCAATGTACAATGTGTAAACCCTAATTATTCTATTCATAAGCTTTCGTACACATTTTTTCTATACCAAAACAATAATTAAAAAAAATAATAAAAAAAAACAAAAAGTTTTTGTTCCAAAACCCTTACCCCGAGCAAAATAGTAAATCATAACCCGTTTCTTAGTTTTTAATCCATATAACCCCAAACCGAAAACTCAAATAAGTTGTTATAAACCTTAATTACAAACATTAACAGTTATATTCTATCATCATGCATCATTTCAATCAACAATATTCAAGAATTAAACTAGAAAAACCATAATCTGTTTTAACCCTAAAACCTAAATAAAACTAGCCCTAGTTCAGAATCGGATCAGTCTATAAAAACATAAAATCTGAGAAATATCAATGGATCTGGATATTAAGTGGATCAACTATTGGTTGTAGCCCAATGTCTTTTTGATATTTTGTCGGTAGATTCAACCGATACGACGTCTGATGAATTAGTTACAGACGGAAATGCAAAAGGTACGCCAAAATTCTTACAACTTGTAGTAAATGGACTATTATCTCTAAATATTTATATAGATACCTTAATTATGTAAAATAAACGTTGTAGAGGATCAAATATCTAAACTATGCTCGGTGGTTTGAGCTTCAACGGAATTACGGTTTGTAATGGCATCCATTTTACCGAGACTATGTGGGCGTCACAAAAACACAGCCAAGTATAATCAAACCAAACACCCCTAAAACGTCTAGAACCACCTCCACCTTGCATTCTAGCCTTCCTTACTCATCCCCTAGCCTCTCCACATCACCCCCATGTGTCCTAACCTGGTTATCAAAGTTTCTTGGCCTCTAAGTGTTGCTAACACTATAAATAGGAGCACATATACTTCATTCTAACTCATCCCCCACTTCTTCTTTCTATAACCCAATTGAGCAAACATTCTCTGCTCCATATGATCCTGGATACTTTAAGAAGATCCAAGCAAGCGAAGGCTTTGAGATTTGATGCCCTGGGAAAACAAGATACATGGCCGTTACGAGTGGAACTACTTCCGAAACGACCCATTTACACCATTTTTGCAGTTTGAAGCTTAAAACCAAAGTTTTGGAAAATGTTCTACTTCTGCTACCTACACCCTTTTTAATCTTCATATGATCCTAAAATTACTCTTGTTAAGTTTCATAACTCAATTCATGCTCATTTTTCCATTTTGATCAAACCGTACACCCGAAACCCCTATTTCGCATTTTTCTTAAAACTAATTGGTATTATGATTAAATATTGTTATAATCGAATCCTATCATGCTTAAACTAATGTTAAAAATAAACACTTTATTGATTAATGAAGGAATTTGAACTTTAAAACCCGCGTATCGTGTTACGTTATTTTTGAAACCCTTTAATTTGGAACCCCGTTTTGCTTCCTAGCCTAACGAATCGTTTTTTAATACTTGCGTTTCATTAAACTTCTATTTTAGTTTTTATAACTTATAAATATCTTTTGAAAATGTTTAATTTAACTTGCCCATGGCAATGTGGACATGTTTTGTAATTATTATCCTTTACAAGGTGGTATTTATCATAACTTTCTGAAAATTAAACTTAATGGGGCTGAAATGTCATTTTATGAATGTTATAAAACTATATGGTTATTATGTCACTTTTCAAAGTTACAAGGTTTACTTGGTATATCTTTTAAACTTGTAAGGTCCAAACACGTAATAGTGCAAACCATAAGGGTTATATTTGCCAACTTTTCAAACTAAAGGGTCTTTCTAAAATGTAAAATTTTGAAAAAGTATAAAATCATGTTTAAAAACCTTACAA
This sequence comes from Tanacetum coccineum, assembly GCA_026074375.1. Taxonomy (NCBI): domain Eukaryota; kingdom Viridiplantae; phylum Streptophyta; class Magnoliopsida; order Asterales; family Asteraceae; genus Tanacetum; species Tanacetum coccineum. The sequence continues at coordinate 13,893 of BQNB010021191.1, read as the reverse complement.
GACCTGATATTTATATTTAATGCTTCTCAATGCTTAACATTTCCAGATATTGATTAAACATCGCTTAAATACCGTTTTATAATATCTCATACTAGGAGCTTCATATAAGGAAGTTTCACTCATTGGTATTACATTTGACTGAGTTGTTGGTTATTAACGAAATTTTTAAAAGTGCCCTAGCTCCTCAAAACGTTTATGAATGACTTCTGGAATTATGATGGCTAACCGGTGTGATTACTAATAATTCCGAAACTCATTCAATCAAACTCTTAACTCTTAAAACTAAAGTTCTAGAGTCCAATCTTCCAAGATCTCAACGTATGTAATTAGGTTGCGTGACGTGGCTGTTTCCTATATTTGCTATTTCAACCTCTCCCTGTTAAGATTTTTGATTAGGTCGTGAGCTTCATTTCAGAATATTTATTACATCTACCTATCAGGTGAGATTCATAGCCTCGCTTTTACTTATTTACATGCTTTATAAACCCGCGAGGGGGATACATGCTTGGTTACAAACTCTTTTATATACTCATTTATCTTATAACAATGTGATTACTTTTCAAAGACTTAGTGAAGTTCATAGCCTCGCTTTTCATCTTTTGAATGTTTTATAAACCCGCGAGGGGGATACATGCTTGTTACAAACTCTTTTACATACCGGTTTTATCTGTATAACAATTGTGGATTACTTTCAAAAGGCTTAATTGAATTCATAACCCCATATTTCAATATTTTGAATACTTTATAAACCCGTTGATACCTGATACCCTACAACCATTACAACACCACCAATCAACACCGAAGCTCCAGCAATCACCACAGCTATCCCAGAAATCACACCATTCATCGCCCTTCAGCTAAGAGTCGCGAAATTAGAACAAGATATGTCTGAAGTAAAGAAGTTTGATCACTCTGCTGATGTTTTGGCTTCTATTCAATCCCAAGTTCCTCCAGTTGTTGATAAGTATCTAGGAACAAAACTTGATGATGCTCTCCTTAAGACTCTTGAAAGACACACTGCAGATTTAGTTGAGAAATACTCTGTGCTGCCTGCTCCAGAGTCAAGCAAAAAGCAAGAATCTGAAAAGAGTCCTGAAGAGATTATCAGAATCAAAAGGGAACAAGAAGAGAAGAAACAAGAGCCAACGTATACCATCAAGTCGACTGATAAAGCTGCACTTGAAGAATTTGATCTAAAGAGTGCTCTCTTCAAATCCATGCATAAGAACAAATCTGCCAACAGAAATCCTGCCAACTACAGATTATATCATGCTCTCATGGAAGCATTGATAGAGGATGAAAATGCCATGGACAAGGAAGTTGCAGACACGGTTAAAGACCATAAAAGAAAGCATGATGGTGATGATGATGATGACGATGATGATGAAGGCCCTCTAGCTGGATCAAACCAGGGTAAGTCAACAAAGAAGAGAAGAAAAAGAGAGTCTGAGTCTGCTAAGAAGCCATCCACCACCAAAGAATCCTCCAAGGGTAAAGATCCAAAGGTGGGTTCTAAAACTGGTAAGTCTGCACCAGCAAAGGATCCAGTTGAAGAGCCTACTAATAAAGTGATGGTGGATGAACAATCTACTGAGGACATTCTAATTTCTGATGAAGGGCATGTCTCAGATCCGAAGGACAATAATAACGCTCATATGCCAAAGATACTGGATACATCAACATGGTTCAGACCAATACCTGAAGAAGAAAGACCCGCTTCTCCTGAACCAGAATGGGTCATTCCTCTAATTAACCTACCTGAAGCTAACAATAACTGGGCAAATGCATTTGCCAAAGCACATCAAGATCCAGATGAAAACAAGCTTCATAACAAGATTGATGATATAGGCTCATTCATCAGATGGTATTGTAGAAGGATTGGAAAAGAAGAGCTCAGCAAAGCCGATCTTTGAGGTCCAACATTCATGATGGTGAAAGGTTTTCATGAGAACAACATTTCTTTTCAGTTTCAGATGGAAGAATGTCATAAGCTTCTCATAAATCAGATTGATTTGGTTAATCATGAGGGTCATTGGATTGTTCCTGATATTAGCAATCTGTTGCCCTTAAGAGGACCTCCAGGTCAGGTGACTATTCAACCACAATTCTTTTTCAACAAAGATCTGGAGTATCTTCTGACAGGAGACAAAGAACGAAACAGAGCTTTATCAATATCCAAGCTTAAAGCCGCTCTTTATCAAGACTTTGGACTTGAAGAATTAGTTCCGTCATTATGGATTAAAAGTGAGCAAGTATATGACATAAGTGCAGCTTATGGTATCACACACTGGTGGTTTAGCAGAAAGCAATTCTACATCAACAAACACAGTGAGCCCTCAGATCGTGATGCAGTCAGATCCCATATGCGAATTCTCAGTGTTATCAGTATCAAGACTTATGAAAGATACGGATACAACTACTTGAGAGAGATAGTTCTACGCCGAGCTGACTACAACGAGTACAAGATCTCAGAAAAGGATTTCAAAAGTCTTCATCCCAATGACTTTGAAGACTTGAACATCCTTCATATTCAAGGCAAGCTCGACCACCTACCAAAGCAAGACAATGTTAATTTGCACAACGCAGTCAGTTTATGGACCAGAAACATTGTCATAAGGAAACGTGTGGAAGACTTGCAGCTGGGCATTGAGAGCTATCAAACTAAGCTTAATCTGGAACAACCTAATTGGGATGCATCTGATTTTCCTTTCAAAGAAGATTACACCATTGTCTTCAAACCAAGAGCAGTAATCTACAGAGACAGGGATGATAATAGGAAGATGATGAGAATAAATGAGGTGCACAAGTTTAGCGATGGAACGTTGACAAGAATCAAAGAAAAGCTGGATTTCATGGTTAAAGATTTCAAGCTATTCAAGTTTAATAAGGGCATAAAGAATAGGAAATGGACTAAAGACGACAAAAGAAGGAGTGAAGACTTTATCGAGGTGATTGAGAGAAGACTAATGATCAGGAGAATCTTTCGAAGTCTAGAAAGCTTTATCGGTGGACGACTAAGAGATATTGACTACAGACAATAATCTATGACCCTCAACGATTGAAGGGGAGCATTAATATGTTTCATACACGACTTGTGAATAATTGCCATATTTTTCTCCAAATTTTTTAACATATTTAAATCAATTGATATCCAAAATGTCAAAGGGTTTAAAATTTTTAATAAGGGGAGAAAATGTGATTAAAATATGTGAATAATAAAAATGTGATTATTAAGACTCGTGTGTATACTCCGCCCAAACGTGCTAAACAATTTCGAATACCGATGCACATTTTGAGGGGGAGCATTTCTGAAAAGTAAAAACAATCGAGGTACAAAACACTTTGATATTTATATCATAAGTACCTTAATTGAATTTTTCAATTGGTTTTATGGAGAGGAGAACTGTACCAAAAGACTGACCATGCATTTTACATTATCGAAGATATAAGGTTGGTAATGTTAGGTACAAGTTCCAATGATCTAGCCAGAACCGAAGGGATCTGCCCAGGGACAATCCACTAGTTAGTGTAAAAGTCCTTAGGTATGACATAAAAAAGGAGAAAAAGTGAGAATAAGGGAATAGTGCCGACTGAGATGGAGCTAGTACTGGAATAAACCCAACAAGGTTCTAGTCATGAAGTCTCGGTAAGCACTGAAGGGGTTGAAGAATTAAAAAGAATAGTAAGGATAAAGGGTGTAAAGAAAGAAGCCCTCCATACACTTAGGCAGAAACCGGGTCAATACATATGCTGCCAGAATCACTAAGATGATTGCTGACATTGAAGACCGACATCATGGACCCAGTGATGCAATGCACAACCCTCCCTAGCCACTCAGAATCTCTCAAAAGATTTCTGTTTCATTTCTCACGGAGACTAAACACGTAATCTATTGACTTTCTCACTCCGAGTTAGTTGATATTGAAAAGGTGGCAGTCAGCTCCAGCCTCCGATCACTAAAACCAAAACGCACTATCGAGTCTAGAGCCAAGAGATCATCAATTAATCTCGTTAGGACACATTGCCAATTCTCTTGTCTTTCACACACTGTGGAAACAAGTCTATCCTAAGAGTCCTACGCATTATCCTTGTGATATTGCCAGAACATCCGAGTGAAACGAAGGTTTTTCACAATGAAGATGGAAATCCTGCTAGAGCCAACATCAAACAAGCTCTTGGTAGGTGACTTATGCGATTCTACAAGAATCAAACTTGTGTCCACTGGAAAGAAAATATGGTGCGATTCTACGTGAATCAAACTTGTTCCAGTATAAGAATTAACGGTTATTGATCATTTGACAAACAATCAAAACTCTTAAAGTGTTATAAATAATTTTCATAAGAAACACTTTGACTGATTTTTCAAATCAATTTTCTCTTTATTACTAACTATTTCATTACAGGATAATTTAAAGATGGAGATGGAGATGGAAATACCCAGTATCAGAAATATCAAGTGAATAACCGAATGCTCAGACACGACCTACACTTGTTATGAAGTTATGAAAGATCTCATAAAGGTGTCAAAGCTTCCGCAAACTCCGATATCATGTAATTCTTCACAAGTGCATAAGATGGCGATCCATTACAAGATGATGTAAGATTATGTTTGGGTGATGATCTCAAGAAAGCTCAAGATCACAATCAAAGACAAGTCAAAGATGAATCAAAAGATCACTACCCCAAATGTACAAGATATCAAATGTCTACGAGCTAAAGACTGAAGTGATTAAGTACCTCCCTTAGGGGGAGATTGTTAGATATTAGAAAAAGACTCGGTCACCCCGTGTATTTTACTGTTTATTATAGCTCGTAGTTTAATAGTTAATCGTATGACTTTCGGTATTAAGCCGGGTACTAATACCCGGTATATTATAAGAACTATAAAAGCCTCTTCCAACTTTGGAAGAGGTGAGCTAGTCATTTTATTCATTTTATTATTTAAACATATTTCTCTCCCTAGAATATATCCTCTCATGTGTTTCTCTCTCTAGAAACTAGCCAAGTCCAAGAATCATTACCACGTTATGATTTATGATATACCGCATGCTTGTTTACAAATTCATTTACATGGTCGATTTCATACATGTTTACATATTCATTTACATGGTCGATTACATATGTGTTTACATGATCATAAGCTCAACAAGTCTTTGAGTCTCTAAGCTCAAATGAGCTATTAATAAGCTCTTATATACTTAATACTTATAATTAGTCTTAATACTTGCTTATGAATTATGGACTTTTGGATGGATAAGTAAAACTGGAAATATTAAATTTAATAGCTTATTGGACTATTACTAGTTTGTCTTCTGACAAGCTAGAGCTATAGACAAGCTATTTGTGCCTTTTTTTTTACATTTGTTTATCTTAATGCTTTGTAGTTCTCTTTCTTTCTGTCTTTATATACCTAGTTATAGATTGCTTATTTAGCTTATAATCTGGCTTATTTGTGCTTAATTCTGTCTCTAAGTGCTAATTGATGATGTTTGTTTATCTGTTTTTAGTTTTTAACTATTTAGTGTAGATCTTAATTTTTAACTATTTATCTTATAAATCAATAAAAAAAATATTAGCTTAGTTAGTAAAACTTAGTTTCTAGCTTATTTGCTTATTGTTTCATGTTTATGTTCGTTATTATAAGCTGTTCAAATTCTGGTATCTAAGTTTTAATCACTAGATTTTATTTTCTTAAGTTTAAATGAATCAAAATATTTTTAAAGGAGTGTTTGGATTTACTCAGTTTGACATCAAAAAGTCAAAGGAAATTGATATAAACTTTGTATAGATAAGTTAATCCTAAAGTAAACAGTTTGTGAAGAGAAATCATGAATTAATTTTCAAATTTGAGAAAGTTTAAGTGAAAACTGTTTAGATTTGCACCAGGGGAGAATTTCTATTTTAGCTTGTAAAGAGATTTTTGATCCAAGCTTTCCTAAACTTGGATATTGTTACTTAGTGTTAGTACATACTCATTTTAAGTATGTAAAGCTAGTTTGACCACTCTAGGTCAGCTGCATTTGGTTTTTACCATTTTGTTTGTGCAACAAATAGAGTACTGCAGTCTCTAATTGCAGTCTTTTTAGTTCAAATTTAAGATAGCAATAGTAATTTTTAATCCTTAAAATTCAGTAGGCATAGAGTTTACATGTTAGTTAAGTTTATTTTCAAATGATCATTTCAATTTCTAGCTTGTTTTCTAGGGTAAATTAGCTTCTCAATTTCATAAGAAATCTAAAAAAAAACAAAAACAGTAGCTAGTAGATTTTGATTCTCATTGTTAGATTTAAGCGTTGTGGTATCTGTTTTTATGATTTGGATTTATAGTTTATATGTAGAGTAATAAGTTCTCAAAAAAGCTTAGTTTCTTGTAGTAGCTTATTTGTAGATTATAGTTAATTGTTTTTTGGACTTTAAAATTGTCTTCGTGGAGTTAGCAACTTTGATCATTAGATTAAGTAGTTTAAAAGTTGTTATTAGTTGAGGTAGCTTATTAAAATTAGCTTCTACACATTATAAGCTTTCAGAAACAACTTTCAAATTTAAAAATAGAGCTTACTTGAGATCTATGCAAGCAATTAAGTGAAATTTAGCTTTTTGGCTTTCAAAAGCCAACTTTCTGTATCAGCTGGTTTAAACAGCTGATTTTGTGCTTATTATTAAGCTTGAGCTTATAGCGTCTTTGTTAAAGTTGCTTAAGGAGAATGTAGAAATCGGGGGTGGCAAGGACTCGAACCCCGACTCACCATTTTAACCCTTTTATAATACACTCACTACCAGTGCGCCCTTGGGTCTTTTTCATTAGACTCTTACACAATTTATTCTTTATACACATTTATCCCTTATAAGCTTAATAAGCTGTTTTAGGTTATTTCGCAGCTTATTCAATAAGCTGTGATCTCAAGCTTATTTTTCTTAGGATCTATTTAGAATAAGCTAATTTCTGTAATTTTTCTTGAATTTTTATAGATAGTCAAGTAATTTTAAACATTTATTTTTATTAAAACTTTAAAAAAATTCATAAAAAAGAAAATAATCAAAAAATATAAATCTTTTTCTAGAGTTTCTTTTTATCAAAAAATTTTGTAGGAAAATTATGTTTTTGCTTTCGTAGGTTCTAATTTGCAAAATTTCATTTTTTTAAAGAACGGGATTCGTTTCCGTTCTCGTTTTTCGTGTTTCCAAGCTCGTTTCAACCCCGTTTTTGTTCTAGTTTTTTTAAACTTACTTTTTAGTCAAATAGAGTCCATTTAAAAAGAAAAATTTAAGTTAGGTTTAATTTTAGCAATTTAGGGTTTTTGACCAACGTTTAGGGTTCCCGTTTTGCGATTTTAGTTAAAGTTTGATTTCTCGTTATTTGTTTTCGTGCTTAGTTGTTATCATTTGCTTATTTTAATTTGTAAAAGTAGATAATCAAATCAATCTTTGTCTCCAATTTAAACCATTGTCCGAACATCAAACGTGGTTTCAATTTCAAAAATCGTTGGGGAATAACGACTCGGGAATCATTCTTCCCGGTTAATATATGTATTATATTATATATATATTTGTGAAGATTTTCCTTTTTACCTTTGTCCTCAAGGGTAATTTGGTAATTTTCCATCATATTATATATTATATTATTACGTGTGTTAAATACTACAAATCAATTTTTGGCGCCGCTGCCGGGGATTTGTGATTAAGATTCTCTCGTTTGAAGTTTGTTGATCGTAATTTGAAGACCCTTTCATTTTTGAAAGTTTTGTTTTTGTTAAAAAATCAAAAATAAAAAAAATAAAAAAAAGTAAAAAATATTTTTCTTTTCTTTTTAGTATAGTTATAATATAAAAAATCAAAAATATAAAAATTGTCCATAATAAAAAATAAAATAAACAAAGTTGGTAAAAGAACACCAACAAATAATACCTTCAATTGAGGTATTATCCATTAGTAAGTTCCCAACTCGAATCAAAGATTTAAAAACTTGCCATTTGTGTCATTTACGAAATACGGCTCACCTTAAAAAGTAAAATTTTTAAGAGTTACCGTGAAGTAAATTTGATTATTTGGTTTAAGTTGTCTTTTCGTTATCCGTTAAAATAGTTTGTTTAAAAAAAAATACAAATAAAAAAAAAAATTTAAAAAAAAATAAATAAAAAATGTAAAATTTTTTAGTTTAAATTTTCTTTTTCTACTTTGTGCATACGCACTCGTTCTCAAACCCGCAACCGTAACCATCAACAACAAGCCCAACCGGCTATTGTACAACCATTTCATTTAAAAGAACCTTTTGTTAATCCTCCCCTAGTTCCGATGGCTGATAACCGGACTATGGCACAGTTGCTCCAAGCACCCACCGAGGGGTACGAGGATGCAATTGTAATTCCTGAAATCAATGCTAATTTTGAGTTGAAAACATGGTTTGATCCATCTTGTTCAAAACAAACAGTTTTTGGGGACGATGATATAGAGGATCCACATGCTCACATGTTATTTCAATAAAGATCACCTCATTCCACGATTGAGTTTCTCGGATATACCGAGCACGTCAATAAAGCTTATGCTTTTTTCATTTTCTCTTAAAGGTTCAGCCCGAATTTGGCTAGAGAAAGAACCTTCTCGATCAATTTTGACATGGGATGATCTTGTTTCAAAATTCATTAATCAATTCTTTCCTCCTTCAAAAACGACAAATCTTCGGAACGAAATCACGAGATTTCAACAAAGATTTGACGAATCGTTTTAACCGAGGTTCGAGATCGATTTAATGGACCTTCTTTCGACGCATGCCCACATCACGGATTTTCTGAATTATATCAATTAGATACGTTTTACAATGCTTTGAATGCTAATGATCAAGATTCATTGAATTATGCTGCGGGTGGAAACTTTTTGGATAAGATGCCTCGTGAATGCTTGAGAATTATCGAGAGTAAATCCAAGGTTCGTAATTCACGAAACAAGGCAGTCGTTGCCAAAGTGAGTTCGAATTCATCTACTCGGGATTTCACAGATAGTTGTGCTCTTACAACCGAAGTTTCTGAACAATAAGAATTATGATGAAGTCTAGCTTATCGAACATACAAAAGCTCAAAGCTCGCACCCGTAAAAGTGGTCCGAGCCGAGTTGCTGTAACTTGTGGAGGTGCTTCTTTCTCTTATAGTAAGTGTCCAACCAACTCGGTCGCAACGTTTTTGAGACAACATTCAAGAGTACGTTTCACAAGCTGCTGCAGCCAATTTTAATCAAGGACATACCAATTCTAGTACTCCGATGGTTGCATAACCAAATTCCGACCTCTAGTTTTCTTCCGATTCAAAATAAATCAAACGTTTCAATCAGAATCAGGGAATAATTTCAACCAAATATCGAGGAACCAATTTTAATCAAAATCGTAGAAAGAAAATAATTTTACCAAGGACAAGGGTTATCAATCCGATCTATCATGTAGAACCACCATGTTTACCAAGCTCAACCTTATCAAGCTCTGCCTCAGCTAAATTGCAAGGTGTTTCTAAAGACAATTTTGAGAATTTATGTCAAGGATATTGATGGCTGTATTGAGGGAAAGAGGCAATATCTAGGCCTAATGGTTTACAAAAACCATGATGACAAATTTAACGAAGTGCTTTCTTAGTTTTGTAAATTACATACTGCTTCGTCTTTCGAATTGATGGTTCTCTTCAAGTAAACATGTACTAACTGAAGGAAGAACTTGAAGGGAATTACTACAGAAGTGGTATTGCTTACAATAGGACATACGATTCTACTTCTTCTCCTAGAGTAGCAGACCGTAGAATAGATGTGACAAAGGACACGTTTTTCCTATAATAAACGGAAGTACGAATTGGTCTAACCTCCGGTTGTTCCAGTTGAAAAACCAAAATCCCAGTTTCTGAGCCAGGATGTTGACTCAGTTAGTGCACAGAATGCCTAACCCAAAAAACCGTCAATTCCTTATCCTTCGAGGCGAATGAGAGAGGGCACCATGGAAAATGCTAACAAACAAAAAGTGAAATTCTACGAAAATCTTCAAAGTATGAGTTTCGAAATTAGTTTCACATGTTAGCTTTGACTCTAATGCCCAGTTTGCTTCATACTTTCTTACAGACCTTATTTGGAAGTAAAAGAAAAGTTAGTGAGATGGCTTTAGAACCCCTTTGATTCGAACATTGTTCGGCGGTCTTTTATTAACAAGTTACCCGAAAACTTGGCTGACCCGGCAAAATTCCTTATGCCATGTAAATTTCCAGGATGGATGAGTGCTTAGCTTGGCGATCTTGATGCTAGCATAAATCTATGCCATTTTCCGATTATGAAAAAGCTTAACTTACCAACCTTACTCCAACGTGCATGACACTAGACTAGCGGACCATTCATTCTCACGACCAATCAGGTATTGCTAACGATGTCAACGTTAAGTTGTGTATTCTAGTTGTTTCTAGCCGATGTCGTGTCGTAGATTTGAATCTAGGGGGACCCTCGAGTACCTCCTAAATTATCAGGGAGGTTATTGTCTTAAGACCCAGTCCATGCTTTGATAGAATGTATATGAAGGTGAATTTAACCCCTCTCGAGTAAGAAATGAGTCCATTACTTATATTCTTGAATCAAACTTCGAGATACTCGGTTATTATAATGATATGATGCGATCGAATCGACGTTGTTGATTTAGTTGTGAAGGGAGTATTCCAGAGGAAGTTCTAGGATTTTTAGACGTGATCGCCAGTGGCAATCCCACTCCCTATTAAGACCTGATAGTTTCAAATTCTTCTCCGACTCTCACTCCTTTTGGGGATAGTGATTTTCTACTTCTAGAAGAAGCTGATGCTTTTCTTGCTCTAGCCGACGATCCAACTTCACCGAAAGTTAATGAATCCTATTATGACCTAGAAGGGGACATTCTTATTCTCGAAGCACTCCTTAATAGTGATCCTTCAACACCTCCGAACCAAGGAAATTATTTGCCAGAAATTAGAAAGGAACTTAAACTATATGAAGCCAAAACTGCCAAATCTTCAATTGAAGAACCTCCTGAGGTTGAACTTAAGGACTTACCGCCACATCTCGAATATGCATTTTTGGAAGACAACAAACAAGGTGCCAGTCATACGTGCCAAAGTTTTGAGTGTTGATGAAATGACCGCTCTCATTTTAAGAAGGTTTTATGTATCGCGAAAGCAAGCCATCGCTTGGAAACTCTCCGACATAAAGGGTGTTAACCCGGAATTTTGTTCTTATAAAATTCTAATGGAAGAGGACTACGAACCAGCGGTCCAAAATCAGAGAAGGGTTAATCCAAAGATCCCTGATGTCATTAAGAAAGAGGTTGAAAAACTTCTTGACACTGGATTAATTTACCCAATCTCGAATAGTCCGTGGGTGAGCCCAGTGCACTGTGTGCCAAAGAAAGGAGGGATGACTGTAGTGACCAATGATAAAAATGAGTTAGTACCAACTAGACTTGTAACAAGATGGAGAGTTTGTATTGATTATCGTAAGTTGAACGAAGACACCCGGAAAGACCACTTCCATTTGCCGTTTATGGATCAAATGCTTGAGAGACTCGCGGGAAATGAGTACTATTGTTTCCTCGATGGTTTATCAGGTTATTTTCAAATACCAATCGATCTGAAAGATCAGGAATT
>BQNB010021190.1:38783-60237 GCA_026074375.1 Tanacetum coccineum | reverse complement strand
TACACTAACAAGGGAGTGACAACGCGATAGATTATGTAGTGTGGCTATGGAGTAGTTCATCTTAAGTGAACACATTTGTTTACCTATACGAGTTTTCACCACTTTTACATTTCTTACATAATTAGGAATAGTTTAGATTAGTTAAAACCCCCTCTCTCAACCATATTGGTTTACTTGCTTTCAATAAAATATAAAAAGACAAAAATACTCATCTCTCAACCCTTAGACTTAAGTGACATACATTTTGATCATACCTTACTATTCCACTAGAGAACGATTAACCACCCAAGTCTTACCTATACTACCTACAACGGTTAAGTACTCTGCTTAGGAGGGTTGTAAAACTTTTGTGTTTACTATCATCCGCATCAATCGATATATATGACATCAAACAAGTACTTGTGTATAGACGGGAACAAATGGGTATTAGAGCTTACTGAGCGGAAGAGTGTTGGGATTAAAAGCTTCTTGATGCTGTTTAGAAGTAACTACTGCTAAGATTAGAGTTACTACTGCTAGTATATATTACTATTACTAATGGAAGTTAAGACTGCTCAGAGACTTAGAAGAAATACTATTAGTAGTTAATACTGCTAGTATACAAGTTACTACTATTAGTGTAACTTAGTACTGCTAGTATATGTTAGTACCTTGCTATGAGTAAAGTTACAACTGTTACATAAAAGTAGTACTACCTTGCTAGGTAACTATAGTACTATGCAAGAATGCAGAAAATATTCTAACGTAGTTACTAAAGCAGCTTTGTACCCGTATGCTAGCCGGTATAAAAGTTAATGATGCTAGCTACAACTGCTGAAAGATTACACTCTAGAAGAGTTTCTTCTACTTCGCCAGAAAGGATAAAGACAAGAAAATGATTACGATAAGATGCTTTATCAAGATTACTTACGGGAATAAGTATGAGATATAATTTTGTAAAAGATATGTATATCTTATAAGTTAGAAGATTTGCAGTTATCTATTAGACTTATAAGAATCAGATTTATAGTTAATCATTGTAAAGGACATCCTTGGGTGTATAAAAACTCGAGACATCATAGGTTTATGGTTATTTGATATACATTCCTAGTTTTGATATATAAGCTTCAAGGAGTTGGTACATTCATAGTACTAACCCAGAGTACTCGTATTATTGCTAATAGATAAATATTGGAGCTTTTTAGTGAATATCATTGCTTCCTAAAAAACAGGTTTACTGTTTCAATAATATTCTTCTAAGTATTAAAGAGTCGCTTCCAGCAAACTCTTAGTATTCACAAAGTTCTATCATAGTTGTTTTAGATTTATCCAAAGTAACTTAACCTTTACAAGCTAAGGATATCGATCTTAAGTTGATCAACAAGTGGATCAGAGCTTTGTGCTCTGAAACCTTTTGATATAGAAGAAACAACAAAGAAGAGACTCTTTACTCACAAGGAAGAGATGGATCTAGAAACTGCACCAATCCACCACTACTACAAATTTCCCATTCTCAACTAGGGTGAGTATGATTGTGGGAGCTAAGGATTGAGCAATACTTCAAGTACAAGACTATGCTCTATGGAATGTCATAGAGAATGAAAACTCATTCAAACCAGTAACTCAAACAAAAACAAATGTTTAGATGGGTTCCTCAAACTACATACTACCGAGTCTTTCCACTACTGAAGAAAAGGTTCCAAAGAAGAAGAATGATGTGAGTGGCATTTCCTATGAACATCTAATGGACTTTTAATAGTAGAAGGATGCTCCAAGATTTGTTATGCTGCTATACAAACAAGATTTGGTGGTAATGAAAGCCATAAAGAAGACGCAGAAGACTCTTTTGAAGTAAATGTATGAGAAACTTTGATGCTCCAAGCACAGAGTCTCTTGCCTTATTTTTTAACAGGCTTCAGAAGATTGTAAGTCACTGGCTATCTCGGGTGAAAATATTTCACAAGAAGGATCTCAATTTGAATTTTTTGAGAAGGTCTGCCTTCTGGGTGAATACTCATGTTGTGGTATGGAGGAAATAAACCTGAGCTAGACGACAATGAGCCTTTAATGATCTCTACAATAATTTAAGATTGTTGAAACACGAGATTGAACCGGAACTGCAAAAGCTCAAGCTCAAGCTCAGTTCTCAGAATAATAGCTTTTTGTCCATCCCTTAGCAGTACTAATGAAGTTAATACTGCTTATAGGGAGTTAGTACAACTGCTAACACTCAAGTTAGCCCTGCTAGCACTCCAATTAACACTGCTAGTACTCAAGTTAGTACTGCTAAACTTAAAGTGATGACACTGTTTATATGCATTTTTGGCCATTAACCAAACGTCTCAATCGTATATGAGGAACTTGAACAAATCCATGAAATTGAAAAAGAAGAGATGGATTGAAGTGGCAGTATGCATTTCTGATCATGAGGGACAAGAAGGTTTTTCTAGAAAACTGGTAGAAAGATCCTATCAATGGATGACCAACTGGGATATGACAAGGCCAAGTGGAGTTGTTCAACTGCCACAAGATGGACACTTTTGTAAGGGAATGCAGAGGACTTAGGAGACCAAGATAGCATAAATAGGAATCAAACACGTCTAGAAGGACTGTAAATGGTGAAGAAATTACTTCCTTCCAAAGCCATGGTGGCTATTGATGGAGCTGGTTTTTGACTGGAGCTAATATGGCAGATGAAAGAAGCTCCTACAAACACGGCTCTTATGACTTTTTCATACTCTGAGGTACATAATGACAAAACTATTGCAAAAACCTATCTAAAAAAAAAGCTTTGAAACTCTTAAAACTCAACTTGATGATTAATAATATGTTTAACAAATCGAGTTCAATTTTAGCTAACTATAAAAGAAGGGTTAGCAGTCTATAGAAGAGCAACTTGTCTTTTACAAAAAGAATGAGGTTAACTTTTTATAAGCAATTTGGCTTTCTTAAAAGAGATATCTGAATATAAAAACTAGAAATTAGCATCTTAGAAATTAGTTAAAAAGACCTAAGCAAGAAAAAAAAGCAATCACCGTAAATTGAAAATTTCGAAAATGCTTCTAAGAGGTCTAGACAAATTAATAGAGATCTGATACCTGAATAAAAGTAGAAAGGGTGTGGGGTTTGTAAGCTATAATGCTGTTCCACCTCCCCCTACAGGGTGATTTTCACCCCCAAGATCTTGATTTAGCCTACCTGGCTAAGAGGAGTTCCAACTGCCTAAGTTTGAAGGCGTATGAACCTAAGTCTAGTAAGAGTGTTTAGTGAATATTTTCAATGAGGTTAGGGATTTTCTTAATGCCCCATTGTTGAGAGTTGGGTGTCAGATGAATAAGTTAGAGAAGAAAAATTTTGTTCTCCTACTGTTCTAAGATATAATTTGTTAGAACCTAACAACAAGAAAAACCAGTTAGGAAACGCAGTTAAGGTATCTAAAATGTATCGGGCACAAAGTCTAGGGGAAATCAAAGAAACTGGAATAAGCAGAAGTCCTAACAGCTAGAGTGACTTTGTTGATGTACAATAAAGCTTTTTTGTCTTGTGGAAGTTTTGACCAATGATCAGGCTTACTGCAATTAACCATCAAAAGGAAAGGATGGGATCTGGAATAATTATACAAGGGTGAATTAACAATTATTTTGCTAAAAGTGCTCCACCCTAGTGCTCACAGAACATAGTTCCAAAGCATTTTAATGAAAACTAACCTAAGATCACTTAATACTGTAGGCCTGTTAATACTGCTCATCCCAAAACTATAGTTTATAGTGCCAGACCAAATGTCAACATTTTTCTAAATCACACAATCAACTGTAACGAGGCCCTATATCATATCTAAGAACAACATTAACTAACAAAATTTCTAGCCAAAAGGTTAATACTACTAAGGGAAAATTTATATTGCTAGGCCAAAAGCATTAATCCGCTCAGGCAAATCCAACCAGTAGTTAATGCTGTGCTAGCAAATCAGAGTTAATGCTATAAGGCCTCAGCATTTGGGTTTGAGACTACCAACTTAATATGCATTAATACTTTTGAAGAGACATACGTTATGTTGGATGTACGGGCCAGATCCATGTCCAAAAGTGATGGCTTGGGTTCCCCAAAGAAACTAATTTCCTATATTTATGTACAACGTCATCCACAAAAAGAAGATCAAGGCTATGTTGACAGTGGATTCTCGAATGACAGGCAATATGTCCTATCTCTCAGATTTCAAAGAATTTGATGGAGGATATGTTACATTTAGGGGAGGAGCCAAAGGAGGAAGAATTACTGGTAAAGGAACTCTTAAAACTGGTAAACTTGATTTTGAAGATGTGTACTTTGTCAAGGAGTTACAGTTTAACCTTTTTAGTGTTTCACAGATGTGTGACAAAAAGAACAGTGTTCTTTTTACTGACACTGGATGTTTTGTTCTGTCTCCTGACTTTAAGTTAGCTGATGAAAGTCAGGTTTTACTTAAAGTTCCTAGAAAGAACAATATGTACAGTGTTGATATGAAGAATATTGTTCCTAAAGAGAGTTTAACTTGTCTTGTTGCAAAGGCCACACTTGATGAATCAATGCTATGGCATAGGAGGCTAGGTCATGTAAATTTTAAAACTATTAATAAACTTGTTAAGGATAACCTTGTGAAAGGTTTACCTATAAAACGTTTTGAAAATGACCAAACTTGTGTTGCTTGCCTTAAGGGAAAACAACACAAAGCCTCCTGTAAGTCCAAAATTCAGAACTCTATTACTCAGCCTTTATTCATGTTGCATATGGACTTGTTTGGTCCAACTTTTGTGAGCAGCTTAATGAATAAGAAATATTGTCTAGTTGTCACTGATGATTATAGCAGATTTACTTGGGTTTTCTTTTTAGCATCTAAGGATGAAACTAGTTGCATTTTTAAGAGCTTTATAACTGAGATAGAAATTCTAGTTGATAAGAAAGTAAAGATAATCAGATGTGACAATGGAACAGAATTCAAAAATAGAGTTATGAGTGAGTTTTGTGAAAAGAAAGGCATTGAGAGGGAATTTAGTGTAGCTAGAACTCCTCAGCAAAATGGTGTTGCTGAGAGAAGAAATGGGACACTAATTGAGGTTGCTAGAACCATGTTAGCTAACTCTAAGTTACCTACTACATTTTGGGTTGAAGCCGTTAACACTGCTTGCTATGTACAGAATAAGGTATTAATTGTCAAGCCTCATAACAAGACCCCTTATGAATTGTTTAGAGGTAGAACTCCTGCTCTAAGCTTCATGAGACCATTTGGGTGTCATGTTACCATTCTTAATACCTTAGACCATTTAGGCAAGTTTGATGGAAAGTCAGATGAAGGATTCTTTGTTGGATACTTAATGAATAGTAAGGCTTTTAGGGTATACAATATTAGAACAAGGAAAGTAGAAGAAAACTTGCATATTAGGTTCTTGGAGGATAAGCCTATTATTGTAGGTGATGGACCAAAGTGGCTATTTGATATTGATGTTCTAACAAAATCAATGAATTATGTGCCAGTTGTTGCAGGTACAAACTCTAATGATTTTGTAGGTACAGAAGAAAGTATTGGTACAGGTCATTCTAGCAAGGAGATATGATCTAGCCAAGACTGCATTTTGATGCCACTGTGGAAAGATGGTTCACTATTTGATTCTTCTTCAAAGAATGCTTGCAATGATAAACCACAACCTTCTAGTGATGCTAGAAAGAAGGATGATGAAGGAGTAAGTCAAGAAAGTGGAATTGATGATCAAGAGAAGACTGAAAACAGTACTAAAGATTGTTAATTACTGCTGCGGCCCAAATATTATTTTCTGGCTAGTACAAATTTAAACTTGTAGTCTAATTATTTATACTACTAGTTCCAACAGTTATCTACTGCTCCACTTAAGCATACACGCTGATGTATTTGGTGATGAAAACAAGATTGGATATAAGCAAATTAACTCACTACCATATCCTGTTCCTTTTACTCTAAATACAAGAATCTATAAAGATTCATTCACTTGATCATGTGATTGGTGATATACAACAAGGATTTATTAGTGATGTTTATGAAGGGAAAACTCATGAAGTACCTTTATACTTGTCTGTTTACTTGTTTCTTATCTCAGGAAGAGCCCAAGATGGTAATCCAAGCATTAAAAGATCCAAGCTAGATAGAAGATATGCAAGAAGAGCTTCTGCAATTCAAATTACAACAAGTTTGGACATTGGTGGATTTACCATATGGCAAGAGGGTCATTGGAACAAAATGGGTGTACATAAACAAGAAAGATGAGAGAGGTATTGTAATTAGAAACAAGGCAAGGCTAGTTACACAAGGTTACACTCAAGAAGAAGTAATAGATTATGATAAGGTCTTTGCTCATGTTGCTAGGATTGAAGCAATTAGGCTGTTTTTAGCCTATGCCTCATTCAAAGACTTTGTTGTGTACCAGATGGATGTGAAGAGTGCATTTCTGTATGGCAAGATTAAAGAAGAAGTCTATGTCTGTCAATCTTCAGGGTTTGAAGATCCAGATTTCCTTGACAGAGTATATAAGGTAGAAAAGGCATTATATGGTCTACATCAAGCTCCTAGAGCTTGGTATGAGACTCTATCTACATACTTATTGGACAGTGGATTTTAGAGAGTTTAGATAGATAAGACTTTGCTCATTAAAAGAGTCAAAGGTGATATTCTACTAGTTCAAGTATATGTTGATGATATCATTTGTAGATCCCAATTCAATAGATCTTTCTAGCCTGTTTAAAGGTTGTAGTTAATATGAATAATTCCACACTAACCACAGGAGAAATAATGACTATGAACACTACAAGTTATGCGGAAACTAACTTATAATGCTCAGAAGAACAATGAATATTAATAACTAAACTTTTGTATTGATTACTAACTATGAGATATGTTAATTGACTGATATCTCTAACTATGCCATAGGGTTCCTTTTATACACCAAGGAAAACCCTAATCTTGGCTTACAAAACACATAAAAAGATAATGCATATCTTTTCCTATAATATCTCATGCATATCTCTTAAACGGTACTAACTATTTTGTACTGGCGGTACAAACTAATACTAACAGTACAAACTATAAATGTTGGTACTAACTTTATAACTAACGGTACTAAGTTAGAAAAGCATAATTCCCAATAATCCTCCCCTAAACATGTTTGTTAAACTTGTTTAATTTTATGTTTCTCTGATGTAAATGCCTTGAACTTCATGGAGGATGTATCCAAACACTCTGTCAAATCTTTGACTCAATCTGAGATAATCTTTAGTACCTTTGATCCTTTCAGTATCATTCTTGGATCTTCACTTTTAAACTCTTATACCATTATCTTGACCTCTTTAGCAGCTTTCAATCCTTGTCTTCCCAGTTACTTTACTTGTCTGCAACACAGCTACATCATCCCTGCAAAAACCTAGCTAAGCTGGCTTTGTAGTTTTTGGCAAACTACCAGCCATAAACGGATTTTATATTCCTTTACCAGTAGTCGTTTGCTCTGGGATAGCCAATTCTTCATTGTAAACAACAAGGTGAATTGAAAACCCTATAGTTTTTGGTAAACTATCAACCATCAACGGATTTGATTTGTCTTTACCAAAAACCGTTTGATTTTGGGACTATTCTAATTGATTCATGGCATAACATGGCATTGATTTCCATTTACGTTTTTTTGCAACCTATCAGTATCAACAGTTTTGATTTTCGTCCTTTTAACAGGGAAATTATTTGATCCTGGTCTAGCCAAACTCTTTACTATGTTTTTTTCTTTTTTTTTTTTAAAGCAATGGGGAGTGAGAACCATACAATTTTTAGTAAATTATTGTCAACCATAAACAGATTTGAGAAGTCTTTTACCAAGTTGTTTGCTTATAGATAGTCAGTTCTTATTGTTCTATTAAATTTGGGGAACTGATGACCATTGTTGTGTGGTTTTGAACCCAACACTCAAAGATCTTCTCATCTCTATCAAAGGTTTTTCAGGTTCTAACTTGCCAATCTGCTTCTGACATATCTGATCAATTTAATGCTATAGTACTGTCCTCTTCAGACTCTAATTTAACTCTAGCATTTGTGACAGTACTTCTTACTCAAAGGATACCTTATTCTCCACAAGCATATGAATGGACTAATCTTGCCTCTGTCATTATAGTGTAACCCCTAAAGATCCATGTAGCTTCTAGCTTACTACCTTCCAATCTTTGCTGTGTATTCTAAAATCTTCTTCCTCACTTTGATTGAACATTGTTCATCAAATATCCCCATATTACTTTGTCAAATCTTTAGGTATCTATCTTGGTATTTGTTTTCATTGGTTGATATACAAAAATACAACTCAAATCTTCTCTATCAAATATAGAAAGCACTGTTATCATAGTACTGAAGTATCTTCTTTGTCCATTGCTTTTAATCACCACATTAAGGTAGACATCTTCTAATTCTTTAGTCTCATCATATTGTGGTTGACTCGCGTAAATTCACCCCTTAAAAATCATCTATATATGATATAAATGCACCAAGGGACGAAACCACGCGATCAAGAGAACCGGAAGCAGTATAGGGTGTCTCCGAGTCGTTATGTCCCAACGAGGCTGAAATGGAAAATCGCAAGACGATTGATGATTTGTGTTTGGATGTCACAAGGAATGATTTGGCACTAAAATTTATAACAATAAGCAAAAACACATAAAAATAGCAAAAGAATAAGCTATGAACAAGAATCAAACTTGGGAATGACATAACACTTTAAAACTTTTAAACTAAGACAAAAATAAGCTCAAATAACTTAAGACAAGTTAAATAAGCCTAAACTAACTCTAAATAACAAATATAAAAAGCAATTAAGCTATATTTACAAGATATTAAAACTAAACAGTACTAACAATCGTACTAAACAGTTTTAACTACCAGTACTAACTTGGAGTTAGTACTGCTAGGCTAAAGTTAGTACTGCTAGGCTAACAAGACTTAAAGAATTAATAAATAAATAAACAAGCTAAAACAGAAGTTCACCTAACCTTAATAAGCACTTAGTAATTGGAATAAGCAACTAAAATAAACTAAAATGATAAATAAGCTAGAAAACTAAAACTGATAAATTATTAAAAATACTTTAAAAAGGAAAACAAGCTTAAATAAGCAAACAGCAAAGGAAAATGATTTAATCTACTCTAAAAAGCTGAAACAATCTTTAAATAAACAGAAATAATAAGCTGATAAGGTAGAATGAACTACCAGTACTAACAGTTCTAACTAACAGTATTAACTGTAGTTAGTACTGCTAGTGCTGAGTTAGTACTGCTACCTTTGAAATCCAAGAAAATGAACTAGCAGTACTAACTTGGAGTTAGTACTGGTAGCTTTAAGTTAATACTGCTCCAAAAGTGAACTAGCAGTATTAACTTATAACTAACAGTTTTAACAAGTGAACTAACAGTACTAAGCAAAATAAGCACCAAACATACTGATAAAGCACAATTGAGCAGTTCTACAATCAATAAGAAAAACAAGAAAAAGAGAAACTTACAACACCCTTGCTCAAAACAGGGTCAAACAAAGAATCTACAAGCTCTAGCTTGTATAAAACAAGCTAGTGAGAGTCCATAAGCCCATCCAGAACTGGCTTATCATCCATAACATAAGCTGTGGTATATTTGAGAGTGATACTTATGATTTTCTCTTAACTACTTAACTTTTTATTTTTACTTAATGAAAACAGCTTATGAGTAAGCTGTGGTGAGAGCTTTTTGAACACAAAACAATATGATTAAGAAACTTAACACTGGTATTGTAAATTGACTTAAAAACTTCAAACTTGCATTAATCTTGAAAGTGTTACAAAGCTGAAAGTAAAAAGCTGTAAATGACTTTGAATTTTAAACTAAGATTAAAAACTGAAAATTAATTAAAAACTAGATTCTAAGATTACATATATGAACTAGATGCCTCAAAGGCTTACAAAAGGCTCTTATATATAGCCGAAGTCTTCAACTTGCAGCTTGTGCTTCTTTGTAGAGATAGAAACAAGTGTGCTTGTTGTGTGAGACAAGTCTAAAGCAAATTCCAGCCTTTAATTTCTTTTGTGCTTCTTTGGAATCAATCTCAGCCATCGAAATGCTTTGGGAATGGAGAGGGATTGCCAACATGGCATTTATACAACTGGGGGGGGGGGTTAGTAGGGTGGATGAAATGATTTTGGCTAGGGAGAGAAGTGGTTTTGCAGGGAAGAAAGTATGGGACGACATACCAGTTGTAACTGGGTTTGTTGGGCGGGAAAGAAGGCTTTTGGGGAAGTAGGCAGCTTTGGTCCCCTAAAGTCTTATAACTTAAATGTAATCTCTGCCCGGTTGGCAGTTATGGCCCTTGCCTTTTTATCTTTTGTAATACAACTTTAGACTTGGCAGTTTTAGCCCCTCAAGTTGTATTTTCTTCATTTTGATAACTTTTTGACTTTGCCCTTTCCACTCCACGCTTGGATTTGTTTGTCTTTGGCTTTCTTTTTGTTCCTTTTCTTGAATATCCGTTTCCTGCACAATACAAATGCAAACATACAAATACAATGTATTTTTGGTATGTTTTTATTCTTTTAAGTTTGTTTTAAATGGAAAATGGTATGTGTAATTAAGCACATACCAAAATCCCCCATACTAAGGTATTGCCGTGTCCTCACGCAATGTTATGAAGTAAACACTCAAGAAAACTAAGAATCTCATATTGCCAACAACTTAATGGATCAAAAGCTGAAGGGATATGCTAGAAGTGCTGAAAACAAGAGAAGGTTGGATAACAACCCGAGAGATAATCGTAGGCAACAACCAGTTTTCAAGTGGCAAAATATTAGAGGCCAGAATGTGGCAAAAGCTTACACGGCTGGGAACAATGAGAAAAAGGGGTATGTTGGATCTCTTCCCTACTGCAACAAGTGCAAGTTGCACCATGCAGGGTCGTGTACTATGAGATGTGGAAACTATAAGAGAGTCAGTCATATAACTAGGGATTGTACGGCTACAATTACCCCAAACGCTCAAAGAGCCCCAGTTGGGAATCAGCCGGGTATTGTTTGTTATGAGTGTGGAAGGCCAAGACATTTTAGGAAAGATTGTCCTAGGTTGAGGAATCAGAACCGTGGAAACAAGACTGGAAACAATAATGGAAACAAGACTAGAAACCAGACTGGAGGTAACGAAGCTACAGCAAAGGCTTATGTCATTGGAGAAGGAGGAGCAAACTCCGATTCCAACGTTGTCATAAGTACGTTCCTTCTCAATAACTGTTATGCTTATATGTTATTTGACTCGGGTGCCGATAGGAGTTTGTTGTCTACCTTTAGTGCTTTGATTAATGTTGCACCATTCACTTTAGACACTAGTTATGCCGTAGAACTTGCCGATGGAAGAATTTTAGAAACAAATGTTATCCTTAGAGGCTTACGTTAGGATTATTAGGTCATCCGTTCAACCTAGATCTAATGCCCGTAGAACTTGGTAGTTTCGACATCATCATCGGTATGGATTAGTTGGCGAAGTATCACGCGTTGCTCGTTTGTGACGAGAAGGTCGTCCATATTCCTTATGGAGATGAGGTGTTGATAATCCGAGGTGATAATTGTGATAGCGGAATTAAGCTAAACATCATATCATGTACAAGGACCCAGAAGTATATTGAGAAGGGATGTCAAGTCTACCTAGCCCAGGTTACATCCAAGAAGGCTGAGGATAAGTCGGAGGAGAAGCGACTTGAGGATGTGACGATCGTACGGGGGTTTCCGGAAGTCTTTCCAGAAGACTTGCCTGGATTGCCACCCTTTCGACAAGTTGAATTTCGAATCGACTTGGTCCTTGGTGCTTCACCTGTAGCACGAGCCCCGTATCGATTAGCACCAGCCGAAATGCAAGAGTTGTCTACTCATTTGTAAGAACTTTTCGACAGAGGATTTATAAAATAGAGTTCCTCACCTTGGGGAGCACTAGTTTTTTTTGTCAAGAAGAAAGATGGTTCTTTTCAGATGTGTATCAACTACCGTGAACTAAACAAGCTTACTGTAAAGAATCGATACCCACTTCTAAGAATCGATGATTTGTTTGATCAATTGCAAGGATCAAGAGTCTACTCTAAGATCAACCCGAGGTCTGGTTATCACCAACTTAGAGTTCGTGAGGAAGACATTCCAAAGACAGCATTTAGGACTCGCTATGGACATTACGAGTTCCAAGTAATGATGTTTGGCTTGACTAACGCACCGGCAATATTCATGGATTTGATGAATCGGGTGTGCAAACCGTATCTGGATAGATTCATGATTGTGTTTATCGATGATATTTTGATCTACTCCAAGAGCAGAAAGGAGCAAGAAGGACACCTTAAGTTGATTTTGAAGTTATTGAAGGAGGATGAATTGTACGCCAAGTTCTCAAAGTGTGAATTTTGGCTGTCGAAGGTATAATTTCGTGGTCACGTGATTGATAGTGCAGGAATTCACGTTAATCCCGCGAAGATTGAGGCAATCAAGGATTGGGCGTCACCCAAGACACCAACCGAGATCCGTCAATTTTTAGGTTTGGCTGGTTACTACCGACGATTTATCGAAGGTTTTTCAAAAATTGCTAGACCTATGACGAAACTGACTCAGAAAAGTGTGAAGTTTGATTGGGGAGAAAAGGAAGAAGCTGCATTTCAGTTGTTGAAGCAGAAATTGTGTAGTGCACCAATTTTGGCTTTACCGGAGGGAAGTGAGAACTTCGTGGTATATTGTGATGCCTCACATAAAGGGTTGGGCGCGGTTTTGATGCAGAGGGAGAAGGTCATAGCCTACGCATCCCGCCAACTCAAGGTTCACGAGAAGAACTATACCACATATGACCTAGAGCTTGGTGCAGTAGTGTTTGCCTTGAAGATGTAGAGACACTACCTGTACGGTACAAAGTGCGTTGTGTTCACTGATCACAAGAGTTTGCAACACATTCTCGATCAGAAGGAGCTGAATATGAGATAATGACGTTGGTTAGAGTTGTTGAGCGACTACGACTGTAAGATTTGATATCATCCAGGAAAGGTAAACGTGGTGGCTGATGCCCTGAGTCGAAAGGAAAGAAGTAAGCCGCTACGAGTTCTAGCCTTAGTTATGACTATAGGGTTAAAGATTCCTAAGCAGATTTTGAGTGCTCAATCGGAAGCCAGAAAGGAAGAGAACTTCATCAACGAAGATTTGCATGGCATGATTAACAAGTTAGAACCTTGCTGACAGAATGTTATGTTTGAACAAACGAAGTTGGATTCCGTGTTTCGGAGAGTTGAAAACCTTGATTATGCATGAGTCGCATAAGTCAAAGTATTCCATCCATCCTGGATCGGACAAGATGTACCAAGACCTTAAAAAGCTGTATTGGTGGCCCAACATGAAGGCAGAAATTACCACTTATGTCAGCAAGTGTTTAACTTGTGCTAAGGTTAAGATAGAATATCAGAAACCGTTTGGTTTGTTGGTTCAACCAGAAATCCCACAATGGAAATAGGAGAATATAACAATGGACTTTGTGACTAAATTGCTGAGACGACAACTGGTCAAGACACGATTTCGGTAATTGTTGATCGTCTCACTAAGTCTGCTCATATCTTGCCTATGCGAGAAGATGACACGTTAGAGAAGTTGATGAGAAAATACTTAAAGGAAGTAGTCTCAAAGCATAAAGTGCCAGTTTCGATCATCTCTGATCATGATGGGAAATTTACGTCACATTTTTCGAAGTCCCTTAATAAAGCATTAGGTACTCGATTAGATATGAGTACAGCTTACCATCCAGAGACCGATGGTCAGAGTGAGAGAACCATTCAAACGTTGGAGGACATGTTATGTGCCTGTGTACTCGACTTTAGAAAAGGTTGGGATAAACACTTACCGTTGGTAGAATTTTCGTACGTGGTAGAATTTTCTCGTTTTTTTTTTTTTTAATTAATATTAGTTACCGCGTACCGCATTAAGGCTGTTCCATTCGAGCGTTGTATACGGCGCTAGTGTTTGGTCACCTATTTTTCTGACTGGGCACAAGTTAGAGATAGTCAGCTCACTGGCACCAAAGGATCCATCTAGAGACAACGAGAATATAATTCACAAATCAGAGCCGTATCCTCAAGACGATGTGATCGTCAAAAGAGTTATGCCGCCGTATGACGGAAACCTCTTGAGTTTCAAGTAGGAGATAAGGTTATGTTGAAAGTGTCTCCTTGGAAAAGAGTAATATCGTTTGGCAACGGGAGAAAGTTGAACCATCGTCATATGAACCTTTTTTAGTATCAGTTGCTAAATAGGAACCGTTGCCTATCGTCTTGAACTCCTAGATTGAAAATTGAGTAGAGTTCATAATACGTTTCACGTCTCAAAGTTGAAGAAATGCATGGCTGAGGAACCGCTTGCTATACCACTGGATGAGATCCAAGTTGACGACAAATTATACTTCATCGAAGAACCTGTCGAGATCATGGACCGTCGTGAGGTCAAACGTCTGAAGCAGGTCGGATATTTCGATTGTCATAAGGTATCGCGTGGAACTATAGGAGGGGTCCTGAGTTCAACCCTGGAGCGTGAGACCAGAATTGCAAAAGAAAAATACCCGCACCTTTTTACCAACTCTGCACCCGCGGCAGAGGTTACGTCCTAAGCTTTGAGGATAAAGCTTCTTTAACGGGGAAAGAATGTGACAACCTGAGAATTTCCGTTCAACAATTTAGTCGTTTCCGTTTAGTAATTTGAATTTTTAAGAGTTTCGTTTAGCTTTACCGTTTAACCGGGAAGTTGTTCCGTTATTATCTGAGAATTGTCACCGGGAAAGGGAAAACTCCAGGCAGCTCAAACGGTTGTAGCATTTCGCAATAGCCGCGTTTTTATGTTTTTAAGCAATATTTAAAATTTCATAATTTATCGTGATGCTGTTACTCGATTTGTTATTTGTGTGATACGCATTTTTAATCTATACATATGCATGTGCATGCTAGACCTTGGAAATACATTCAAAATGAGCACTAGTTCCCTAAAATAGTTGAGACCATTTTTGTCCCCCCCTTGTGGCTCTTATACCGTCGAACAAACACCCCTTATACACTCTTGGATGCCAAAATTTGAATATGCATTCCTAGACAAGCTTCCATGATCCTAGCAACCATATTTGTCCTAACTCTCATTTGATAGGTGGATCATTTTGGTCCCCTATTTCTTGTCCCCCAAACCAAACGGAACACACATATGTGTATGTGTGTGTGAAACTTAGTCATATAACTTGAGTAATATCTTACATTCTCATTCATTCTTCATACACACACAAAATCAATTCTCTTGCATTCTCTCTCCCTAAAACACACGAACAAACACAAACATTTACAAAATCCTTACATTTTCCATCTTTGATCATTACATTTGAAGACAAGTTGATTGTTATTTCATCCGGGTATTTTATAAAACAACGTTTGGGTTATTTTTGATTTCTAATCATCTTTTGTCGTGTTTCTTTGTAAGTCATCTCTACTTTTTCATAAATAAGTTGTACTTTTGCATTCGTATGATCATTCCGAACAAGGTGTACAAAACGGATTGTTGTGTAAATCATTACCTATTTTTCTATAAAACTACAAGTCTCAAAATTTAATCTTTTTATTTATAAATAGAAAAACATAAAAAGTAGTTGTACTTTTGCGTTTAAAAGTTCGTTGTGACTGTGTTGATATATATATATTGCTATTATTACGGCTATATCGTTTATTTAAGATTTATCGTATATTAAGTTTAAATATTGTTGGCGAAGAGATTAAAGTTTGATGTTGGATTTGTTTAGGAAGCGTAAAATAGAATGTCGAAGAGTTTAGGTTTTAGAACGGGTATTTTTGTTGCGATATTTGAGGTTGTTTGTCGAAAATAGATCGGTTAATTCTTTCGAGTCGTAATATAAGATTTATACTTTTGTAAAACGAATATTTTTTACGTGTCAAGGTTGATAAAATTGCGAAAAGTCGATATTTTTAGAATGGTCATGCGAAATTTTCATAAATTTATAGATGAAAAGAGGGTTCGGCAAGCGGTTTGGTCGTGGGATAGTTTGGTCGTCTTGTCGAAAAATATACTTTTATTATAATTCTTATGTTAATATGTAAGAGAAAACGTTAAGTGTCGAGTTTAGGTCAACTTTTTTTGGTTTTGGTGTCAACTTGTTGATGTTGTCGGGACACTAAATGAACTAAATACACTAAAGGACGAAATACACTAAAAGATGAAATACACTAAAAGATGAAATACACTAAATGACGAAATACACTAAAAGATGAAATACACTAAAAGACGAAATACACTAAAAGACAAAATATACTAAAAGTAAAATGACCTAAATGACGAATTACACTAAATAGAAAAATACACTGATGATTGGTGTCTGGAAATATTTTCGAAGATGTTTCAAAACGTCGAGAACTTGTCAAAACTTATACATCTTTGATAAAGTACGTTCTTATAAAGGGATAGTCGGTGTCTCAATAGTGCTCGGTGATCAGTTTCTTGCGTTTAAGCGTTATTCGTTGTACATCATTCTTAAACGACGACTATATGTTAGGTTGTCGCTAGGACCATGAGATTCATTTTCACTTGATTGATTCTTTTTTATCCACTACCCGCATAAGGTGAGTTCATAGCCCCACTCTTTTACTCGTTTTGAATAAATGTTTTATAACTTGGGGTGAGAAACAGTGCTTGTTTTTAAAATTAGACACAAGTATTATACGTGAGATTTTCCTGTTTACGTGTTGCCTAAGTAGCGTTTAGTACACTATTGCCCATAAACTTATTTCGCATGAAAAGTTAATTCTTGACCTGAGGAACGGTTGAGAGAGCGCGAGTGAATAAATGATCTATTGGGACTATTATCCCTATTCCTGAGGAGAGTAGCGCTCTACTTAGTTCAAGTTTCCATAGGATAAACGGATATATGTCATGTCGAATCTAGTTAGGTGGTCTTTGGTCGGACACCTGGAAGGGCAAGCAATCATTTGGCATGTTATAGCTACGTTTCAGAATTAGCTTCGGTGTCATGAGCTTAGTGGCAAATGTAAATACTCGCTTTATGTGATGTTGTCATTGTTTATAATGTCGCCATACGTTTTGAAATCTTGTGGTCCGCTATATCAACGTTTGAACTAAACCTATGAATTCACCAACTTTATGTTGACGTTTTAAGCATGTTTTTCTTAGGTGCTTAGCATGGATGTCGTTGCTTGACTTATGTGAAGTCTATTTGCCTGTACCGGTTTACCAGAGATTTATCTATGTCTTTATATACCGTTTGTTGAAAATCGATTTAAGCTTCAGCGTATTGTGCTTTTAAATACTTTTAATCTGGATCGATGTAAAACTTATTATTATTTTAATTATACGCAACGGTGTTTATTTTTCAAAACGTAAACCTACTTAGAGGTGTTTCTATTGCTTTGTACTTGACGATTATCGAAGCGAGCGTCACACCTCCAGACACGTATTCCGTCTAGGGCCCATTTGGGGGTGTGACAGTTATGATGTTAAACTGTTTGGTGTATTGTTATTTGGTTGTGATGTTTAATCATATGGCGTTTGGTAATAATATTAAACCCATTTGGTGTGTTTTTTTTACAGGTTAAATGGATGCTATGAAAAAACTTGCATTAATTTATATTATTAATTTTTATATTAAATATTTTCGGTGAAGTGTAAGGAAATGTTAAAGGGATGATACTTCTACAATGTCCGAGCATCAATATACTCAGGAGCTTTTGTAAGAAAATAATTTACAATGTACGTAGTTGATATGGATGTCTCGTGACTCGTTTGTTCGACTATGCAATCATTTTAAAGAAAAGAATTGGTTAAGAGATAGTAATATATATCGGTTGAGGAGAAGGTGTTTATCTTTTTTATGATAATTGGTCACAATGAACGATTTTGTGTTATGAAGCGTAGGTTTCAACACTCGAAGGAAACAATTCATAATTGCTTTTATGAAGTATTAGATCAGATGTTGGTATTTGCTGAAGAGGTTATAAGACCGACAACATTCAATCCAAATTTGAACATTCTAGGAAACAATAGAAGGGAACGTCGAATGTTTAAGGTAACTGTCGAATGATTAAGTTAACTGTCAAATTTATTACTAACATGTCTCTTGATTTGATTATATTTTAACAATTTGTTGTTCCAAATTAAGAAATTGTTGGTGCACTTGATGAAACTCTTATACATGCTTTTGTTCCGTCACAGATGTATACAGAGCAAGAGGAAGAGGTGACTGTTATCAAAATATTTTAGCCATTTGTGACTTTAACATGATCTTTACCTATATTGCCGGTGGATGGCAAGGTACGGCACATGACGCGAGAATACTTAATGAAGCTTTAAAAGATCCCATATATGAGTTTTTGATTCCCCCTTCAGGTATTTAAGTTTGAAATTGTGATATACCCCGTTTATGAAAACATAGATATGAAAATATATATAATTAATTTGTTTTTTTTAAATAAATATTATCTGTGTGATGCTGCCTATAAGCACATGCGTGGGTTTATGGCTCCGTATTGCAATGTCAGGTATTGGTTATGAAACTTTAGTCGAAAACATGCAATGACGAGTAGAAAAATTCAGTCACTCTCATGCGAAACTTTGAAACGTAATCGAGCGTGCATTTGGTGTCTTATAAGCACGTTTTCTAATATTGAAGAGTATGCCCAAATTTCCTTTGGATAAACAAAGAGATATTACTATTGCATGCTTTGCAATTCATAAGTTTAACGAAATGAAGGTTTAAGCGATGTTTTTTTTTCAATATGATCAAAGTGACATTCATGTTAATGAAAATGTACGTGATGATAACGATAGTGATGTTTTAGTTTGTCAACCTATTGGGAGTGAAGCCGATCAACAATATATGATTAACTTACGAGATGATATCGCGACACAAATAACGCAAGCGAGGTGTTGAATTATTTGGTTTTAGATAAGTTACTTGAATGTTTCTTCACTACGTTAAACTTATGTATTATTTTAAGACAATTCGTGTAATAGTTTTTACTATGTTAGAATTTAGAATATGTAAAAAGATAATTTAATGGTTTATTGTTGTGTTAAATATGTGATAAACATGTTTTGTTTCATGTTTATACAAGTTACTTATTCATCATATTATTATTGTTTGATATATACTCTAAAAATAGACCATTAAGACAATTAATGAAATACAAACAACATTTTTTCATTTAGATTAAGACATTATAGTCATCTCTTACTAGGAAGATGTGATAGTCTAATTCAAATAAAAAACATCTTAATAAAACAAACAACATCTTAGATGTGATTCACACATTTTTTTTACAAAAACAAAGACACCCTAAGTGTTTTGAAATTACATGTGATTTAAGTACCTTTTAAATCGTGTTTTGTTAGGTAAGAAATATCTTTGCCAAGAGCGACTCTCAGAGGGTGTTAGCTAGGCTTCAAAGCTAACGTGTTTATAGAAAATCAACCACGATCAAAGGGGTTTTTCTTAGCCGAATATGTATTCTTAAAACATTAGTTAAGATTCTTATTATGTATTTTTATGGCATCTGTTTTATGATTAATTATAATTTCTTAAAATAAATAATTTAGTTACATTTTTAATTTGGTATCGGGTTTTTGTGACAGATATGTACCTATCGGTAATGAACCATTTCTAAAATCATACAACGGCTAGTTTTTTTTGTACACACAACGGCTAGTTCAAAAAGACAACCTTTTCAGCACTACAAAATATCTAATATACCCTTAACGGAGCTCGTGTCTGTAACACAATCAAAGCTACTGTCCCCTTCAACGTTGATGTTTATGGTTCTCCAACCGACAACCCGGTCTCTTCTGCTGGTTGGTTACCTACGAGTTTTATTGTCTAACATTCTTGCGTGGTTTTCTCATTCACAACGGTCCCGCCATCATTCACAGCTGGCTCGAATACCACAAATGATGGCGGGCATAGTTAATATTCTCACCGAGCTTACTCGAATCCTCCGCATCCGAGTGAAACTATCACCGTCTTTCTCTTGGTAATGAACATTTTTAGCTGGTACCAAAAGACTACTTTGCCCTTGACTTGCAATATCAATCACAAACTTTGATTGACCATTGTATGTTAAAATACCCCAATGTCGTTTAAAGCTACGAGGTGCAACACTCTTAGCATCCTCATCAATTAGCCGAAAAAGATAAACTTCAACATTGGTACCAGGTCATAGTAGTGTCCTTTTGTTTAATGTAAGGTGTGGTAGAAGCCTGTAATAGAATCGATACGCCATGTTAATGTTGGCATTTTTGTCACCATCAGTGGGCTACCCAACTTCCCCAATGATAATAGGCATGTCATCGTACCCAACTTCCTTTATAACCGAAAGTAAAGTGTCATAATTAGCATAAAAACATTAGTATACTAAATCTTGTTATCGACAACAGGTTGAGGTGCACCGTCACAGAAGGCAAAATTGATAGGGAAACAAACGTTCTTGTATCACAACAGTAGTCTTTACGGTAACATTTTTCCCTATCAATTTTGACTTCTTTGACGGTGCACCTCAACCTATTATCGATAACGAGATTTAGTAAACTAACGTGTATATGATAATTAGGACACTTTACTGTCGGCTATAAAGGAAGTTGGGTACGGTGACATGCCGATTATCATTGGGGAAGTTGGCTAGCCCACTGATGGTGACAAAACTGCCAACATTAACATGGCGTATTGGTTCTATAACGAGCTTCTACCACATCTTGCATCAAACAAAAGGACCCCACTACAACCTGGTACCAATATTGAAGTTTATCTTTTTGGGCTAAATGATGAGGATGCTAAGTGTGTTGCACCTGGTAGCTTTGAATGACATTGGGGGTATTTTTACACTAATTAAGGTTTACGATGGATTTTACAGGTCAAGGCAAAGTAGTCTTTTGGTACCGACTAAACATGTTCGTTACCAAGAGAAAATATAGTGTTAATTCAACTCGGATGCAAAGGATTTAAGTAAGCTCGGTGAGAATATTAATTATGCTCGCCGTCATTTGTGGTATTCGAGTCAAGATGGCGGGACCGTTGTGAATGAAAAAACCACACAAGAATGTTAGACAATAAAACACGTAGATATGATGTATTATTCAACCACAATATATAGTGATTAGATTAGACATAAAGAAAACACTCATGGACCCTAATCTCACAAACGGGCTTGGGCCCACTAACCTAATCTATCAGTTAATTCTCCTCGCAGTTGAAATGGGAGGTCTTCGAATGATCGAAGTGAAGTTAAACCTTGCAAGAGGTACTGGTTGATTGTTTTTTAGTCTTGTGCTTATGTAAGAAGGCTGTAACTTTTTTTGGAACAGAAGAAGGCTGTAACTTAGACCCAAAACTTACTCTTTATATATATATATTATATATATATATATAT
>BQNB010021190.1:0-35997 GCA_026074375.1 Tanacetum coccineum | reverse complement strand
ATATATATATATATATATATATATATATATATATATATATATATATATATATATATATATATATATATATATAGGGATGAAATACACATATCAAGAAATGTGTAGATGTCTTAAACGGTTGCAAACATAATGGCTTGGACATTTGCAAATGCTCCCCCTTGGTGTATGCTCCCCCTTGATTGGGGCACCAAGAAATTGAGTAACGGAAAAGTGCTACAAAACAAAGTTAGTAGAAAAATGCACACACACACACACACACACACACACACACATATATATATATATATATATATATATATATAATGATGATGATAGATATATATGCAAGACATTTAGTGGGGAACAAATCATGTATGTTTTAGGTATATGCACTCTAAAGTGTGGCACTAAAGACAACAACCTAAATAAAGAAAAATGATGAATGCTTAAGACATGGAAATGTTTAGGAACCAATGATAAGATTTGACTTACACATGCTTAAGGACTAAGACTTGACCAACAAGTCTTATTATGAGAATGACTCCTTTTAAGATGTCATATGGATAAGAAGTATTAACATATGATGATTGTGGGTTTGAAAAGATTAAGTGTTGTATTGAGAGATTCCTAAATCCTCAAGGTTTCTTTGTTAAGCATTATGTATGCTTTTCATGTTTGGGGTGTTTAAGGATAAACATTATCGTAAGACTTTAGGTCAAACTAAATGTTGATGATAAGGATGATTGGTTGAGGAAACATAAACGAAGAAGGATGAGCATGAATGGAAAGGGAAGGTGTTGATTATAGGTTTGTTGGGTGTTTGGTAGGTTTAGAGAGTAAGGTGATAAGAGAATGTTGTTTTGTTATTGGGAGAGATGCATGGCTAAGAGGTTTGATAGGTCTTGTAGTTGATTTATGTGATCAACTATGCTTTCTCTACTTGGAGATGGAGGTGGTGTGTGTTGAGTTTGGTAGTGTGAGTAACATGTGAATTGATGGGTGAGATAGGAAATGGAGGATGTGAGGCAACTTGTGGTGATGTGGGAGTGTCCTTAATGTAAGGATTTGGTAATTCTTGATTGGAGTGATTGTTTTCATGAGATGGTTCATGATGATAAGTGAGTGGTTTTGGCATTGGTGTAGATGAATTTACATTGAGCTCATTGGAAGTGTTACTCATTTTGGCTACCTTTGATGGTTTGGATGTGGGTTTGTTTGAGGATGTCATTGGTGAGAATGATTGTGATGATGATGATTGTGATGAGGAGATGTCATTGGTGAGAATGTTAGTAGATGGTTATTAATGTTGATGAACAAAGGTGAAAATGTGAAAATGGTAGAATATTGTGATGACTCAACAACACTTAAAGGTTGAATATCATCTTTGTGTATTTCACTTGCCAAAAAAATCATTATGAAAATTATAGTTGCATTTGACAACATAGGAACACATGGCTTATGTAGTGTCCGAGATATAAGGATGGAGACGCATTTCAATACAAATTTCACTTGTTAGGAAAGGTTAACCATGGAGAATCTTCTTGTGAAAGTGACAAGATAGATGAATCGTAGGTTGATAGTAGTTAAGGATGATTTTTTTTTCATTTCACTTTTGGTGATTTGGGAGATGTACTAGAAGATAGTGATCACTAATAAGGTTGAATAAAATTTATGAGGTTTGAGTGTATGTTACAGTGGTATCATTGGTTTCTAGTGAATAAGAATCTCCAATGTGTAAGAAGTTGTTTTTTCCCTTTCCTTTTAAATAGGTGCTCATCCGTGACATAAGTTTTTGTGGAATAAAAAAAGAATAAATATGAAGAAAATAACGACGAAAGCGATAGCTTGACAAATTTCATAAATGGATGAAATTAACATACTGATGAACTTCATCGCCTGCGAAGTTTATGTAAGCTCTCTTTCGAATATTGGCGATTGTTTGTAGAACAATCACACAACGAGGTACGGGGTTGTCTTAAAGGTGGTAACGGAAATGTAGACGGAAGATATTAACCATCTATATAATAATAGAGGCATGATTAAGGTTTTTGTGAAATGACTTAGACATAAACAATAAGTGACATTTTAATTTTGCCATTTCGGCGAATTAACAATACTTAAACATTTCCCGAAATGAAATGATTAAGTTTGTCGAGATTTGTTAGGTTTCGAAAAAGAACTCGTTCCACCCCGTGTATTGGTCTAGAAAAGCAAAGCTTAGTATTTTTAATCATTAGCGAAATGACTTCTGTGTTTGGTGCCGGGTCTTTACCCACATGTTAGCCCACTCCATAGCCCACTTAGGGAACTTAAACTCTTGTATTTAAACACCCTTTCCAGCCATGGGAAGGGTTGGTTGTTCATTGTATAACAAACACACACTAAGTGTCTTTCTCTCATTAGAACTTCCCATTTTCTCTCTCTAGAAATTAGCCAACCCATCATCACTTAATGTGTTATGATATCCAATATACTACAATTGAGTATCAGGAGCACATTGGATGATTAGATAGAAGTGTGAGCGTTTTTTGTTGGTTAATTCTAGGATCAAAAGTTTTGGTTTTTGAAGGTTTATAAGTCTAAATCCCTGACACTCTTTGAAATTCTCACTTTTGTGATGTTAATGTTAGAGTTTGTTAATAGTTGTTATAGCCTTCTAGATCAAGGTTTGTGCAAAAGAAACCAAGGCAAAAACATTCAAAAGGTGATTTTTATTAGTGAAAAAGTTCGTATTATTTCTTTGACTCGTTTTTGCCTCACTTGCATATTCTTGGTTGGCGTTTTGTCAGAAATAGTAACTGTCATTTATGTCATTTATGGTAAAGGACAACAGTACTGCATTTTGTCTTATTAGGAGCTGCGTTTTGGTTCTGCATTTTGGTTCTGTGTTTTGCTTCCTGCGTTTTGGTTCTGCGTTTTGGTTCTGCGTTTTGCTTCTTGCGTTTTGGTGCTGAATTTTGCCTCTGCGTTTTGCCTAGTTGAAGACCTATCTTGTGTTTTGTATAGGAGAGACTCTGTCACCATTTCCATATCTTGGTTTCGTTTGTCATCAAAAAATTGACTGCGTTTGTCTAAAGGTGCTTCACTGCGATTTGCCTCTTGCATTTTGTCCTCTTCCGTTTTGTCTCCTCTTTTGTCTCCTTGTGTTTGTCTCTTGCGTTTTGTCTCTTGCGTTTTGTCTCCTGCGTGTCCTTTGCATTTTGCTCATGGCGTTTTGTCACCATCGTTATGCTCCTGCTTTTGCCTCCTGCTTTTGTCTCTTGCGTTTTTCCTCGTGCTTTTTGCCTCCTGGTTTTTTTCTCTTGCGTTTTGTCTCTTGCGTTTTGTCTCTTGCGTTTTGTCTCTTGCATTTTGGTCTCTTGCATTTTGTCTCCTTGTATTTGTCTCTTGCAATTTGTCTCTTGCTTTGTCTCCTTGCGTTTGGTCTCCTGCTTTTTGCCTCCTGCGGTTTATCACTTGTGTTTTGTCTTATCATTATGTCTCGTACGTTTGTCTCTTTGCGTTTTGTCCCTGCATTTTTGTGTCTCGTGTGATATATCTCTGCATTTTGCACTATTGAAATTTGTCTCTGCTTTTGTCCTATGAGATTTGTCTAAGCATCTTCAATAGATTTTTGTCTAACTCTTCACTAAGATGTTTGTCTAAGCTTCTTCACTAAAATTGTCCAAGCTTCTGTTACTGAGATTTGTCTAAGCGTCTTCACTTAGATTTGTCTAAGCCTTCTTCACTAGATTTGTCTAAGCTTCTTCAACTGAAATTTGTCTAAGCTTCTTCACTGAGATGTGTCTACGATTCTTCACTGATATTTGTTCTAAGTCGATGTTATCTTCATTATTTGAAAACTCATTTCAACCAAACCAAATCATAATTAAACAACATATCACCTAATCTAACAAACAATCATCACTTTTAACATACAATCACTAATCATTGTACCGATCCAACGATTATCATAACACAATCAATCAATCATGTGCTAAACGCTTACCCGAGACATATCAATAGAGAGAATTGCGATCAATTGCAAACTAATGCAAGAGAAATAGAAAGGAAAGTTGCGAATGACATCATTTTTGTCTTACTACATCAATTCATCAGGTTCCGTTTCATACATGAATCTAAATCCAAAGAGAAGTAACCGAACTTGCATCATGAGCTACTCTTTATTCAAGATAAATGAGACTTTCCCGATCCACAAGTAACGATGGTCCCTTAACTTGGATCAATAGCAAAGGCAGCTTGACAAAGATGAGATCCAAGAAGATAAATCCACGGCTGCATTTTTGGGTCTCAACAATCAGTTACAGAAGTTCAAACAATTGGGCAGCACTTGGATTAATGATAGTGAAACATTCCACCCGTGCCGCATAAAAGTTGCTTAATGCCGAGTTCCACCCCCCGAATACGACCGCGTTAGTCCGCCACCACCACCTGCCCCCTTTCACCAGTACCAGAAGACAGAAGCAGAAAGAACACATCATAAAAAAAAATACCGAAAGATAGAAGTTCAGACTGGATAGACAGGAAGCAGTCGAAGCTCTCGTACCTGTAATAATTAAAATCTACGTATCAAACTTCATCACTAAACGTAATGAAACCACGCCCTAAGCCTAGTGCCCACTACCCCCGCATCGCCACATACCCCCCGCCTTCCTAACCGTGGACTACTACAACCCCCATAGATTATTCCAGCATCACACCTCCCAACTACATCCCCCGATTCCACAAGCAAAGGTACAATGAAGCCACCTCACATAAAAGACCCATGCTAAAGTAAACATCAATACTAAACACTCTGAACCTTAAAGTAAATATGACACAAATCAGTTGGAAAAGTGTAGATATCACATACCAGACACATAGTAATCCACCAAATATTGTGATCATAGGGGAGGAGAGTATTGACCAGTATGCAGAACAATGATCAATACCGAACACATTTAAACAACAGTAGATAATTGCACCAAAAACGAAATCTACATGGTTGAAAAAGAAAGTTTAATAATGAACTTTCCAAAGCAGATTTTTTAACAACTTTGAAAAACAGTTGTAGTATTCACTGAAACTATCAATGCAACTAAGAAGAAAGAAAGTTTTACAAAGTACCAAACCAAAGTTAGAATCAGGAGTCTCCCTGAGTTTTTTGTATATTTTTTGATATGCAATGGTTTGAAAGCTCAGCTAGAGGCCGAAACCACACTAATATGCAACTAAAGGAATCAAAGTTTAAAAGTGTGAAGGGAAGCATAAGTATGAACCCAAGGATAGAAACATGACATTGATGTATTTGAAAACAAAAACATTGAACTTAGAAAGTAGTGTGCTAAATAACTTTGCAAAGAATGAGAAGGATAAAAAAGGAAAAGAGTCATTTATAACACAACTAACGAAAACACTTATAACTTTCCCTCTCAATAAAAGACACGAAATCCAGACGAAAGATCAAAATGACTCACGTACTATGCACCAGTATAAGATAGTAAAGACTGTAAGCCCACAGCAGCCAAACATAGCACCATACGGCGAACAGGAAAAAAATTCGCACAGACGCCAAGAAAAACGCCAAACCCCCTAACCCCGTTCCCACCGATTCATCCACAGAATTTCACCACCCAACCCATCATTAGGCAACCGTTAAAAACAACCCCCCCAGACACAAATTCGATATATAGCACCACGATAGAAGCGAACCCAACAGTGTAAACGACCAACCTTATACAAAACCACTTAGAAGCCTCCCAAGAGAAAGTGATAGAACTGAATTTAGACAAAACCAGTCACACACATGTATTAGCCTAACTTTCGAGAATAGAACCTTGCAAAACCTCATTACGTGATATACACCTAGGTTCACAGTCTATGAATAGTCCCGAAGAACCGTAAGGTTTAAGGTTGTAAAGGCTCATAATCACTAACTATAGTGGGAATCTAGGAAAAAAGACACCAAGAACGAAATAGGTGAATTCCAAGACCCTAGTGAGATGCATACTACTATTCTAACAAAACACTGCTAATGAAGCAAACCAAATCCTAGGAGCAACAATCAAATATCTATGAGTCTTGCCTAGTATCTAAGAGTAGTAGTGGAATTCACTGGTGTTCCGCTATTAGATCACTCTAGGAATTCTAAATCTTTTCTGACTCCAAACACTTTTGTTTGCTCTACGTTCATAAATGTGTTTTAATACAAATCATGATCATTGAATACAAAATTCATAAAATGGGTGGAATATCGTTCCTAAGGTTCAATCCCCTAAGGACTAGAAAAGCAAAAACAAACCGTAGAACCAAATAGTTCATACTCAGAAACCTGGTATGCGATTGAATAGGACAAATGTTTTTCTCCAATAAGTCTTCCGCTGTGCATGAGAAACCAAATACTCCTAGATCTTGTTTTAGGTGGAAACCGATGAGTAGAATTTTCAAGACTGCTGGTCTTAGGTGATACCTACTAGAAAGATGTTTTAACCGATAACACAACTCAAAGTTGACAGCGAAACTCCAAATGGTTCAAATGGTGAAATCACAAACCCATATGAATTGCGATCAAACTCTTAATGTCGTGCAGTACTACTAACTCAAGTGCAGGTACATCTTAGAAAATCCTATTAAAGGAAAGACTCAAAGGTTTGGTTTTACCGAAAAGACTAATATCTCATAAACCAATGGTATCAATGTGGATTCAAATCTAATGCACATGAACAAATGACGTATGTTCACATCAGCTCAGGTCTCCGCTCTGTTCAATGACAAAATGACCGTCTGTTATACATCAATTTCAGGCCTGCAGCACTTCAACTACAAAATTACTGACACTTCACATCAGTTTAGACTTGATCTCAACACAAAATTACAATCTGTCACTTCATTTCAAGACCTCGCTCTTCACATGACATATGGCGTCTGTTGACAACACATCAGGTCCCCTTCCATCTAAAGAAAAAGAAAAGTTTATGATTCAGTGCCTTTATCTTCAAAAGACGAGAAACTTCTGTATACTATGTATATATATAAATTATAAAAACACAAAAAGATATTTCCAATCTTAAAATAAAGTTTATAAAAAGAAAAACAAAAATATAAAACCTACAAGAAAAACCATACAAAGATTAGAAACATAAAAAATACCAAAAAATTATTTTTCAAACATGTCTTCTAAAAATCGAAATATTTTTACGGATCTATGGAAATGTCATCCAATATGAACACGGGTCTTTAAATAAAGTTCGAGCAGAAGTTTCAAACTTTCAAAACATTGTCCTTCAAGGCTTGCTATTATTACTGATATTCAATCCTTGTCATTCAAAATGAGGAAAGCATGCCCTAAAAGAAGGTTATTCTAACAACGGGTGATTAATTTCACCCGCACGGATTACTTTATATCCATGCAACTCCGATCTAATGTAACGTATTTAAAGTGCAATATTCTTTGATAAATAAGAGAGTGCTATCTTATAAAAACTACCTAATAATTTTTTCTTCTAATGATTTCTTAATGTACGCTTCAGTGCATTATTTCTTGATAAAGAAGAGAAGTCTTCTTTTTAACCAAATAATTTTTCTTCTATGATTCTTCAAAAATTATTTGTGTTAACCATGGTGGAAAAGGTGTTGTCTTTCAAAACTTAATCAGTCATCTAAGTCTCTCATCAGAAAAAGATTTTTAAAAGAATTTTCTATCACTCAAACAATGTCTACAGCTCTTTAAATAGAAAACGGGACATTATTTGAGGGGGAGAAATGTGCTAATAATTCTTTCAAAATGATCTTTTTGAATAATCAAGAAGTAAACGGAAAAGGTTTGACAATAACTAATCATGATTTAAAGGGGAGTTAATTAATTTTAACTCATTTAGACTTTAGATGTTATGTGCTTCAACCTTTAGGACTTAGAATGAAACATATGGCAATTAGGTACTTGCTTCGTTTAACGTACATCAGAAAGGTCCTAGATTGCCATTGGTATAAGTTTTATAACCCGAACGATTTTTTCTCAAAAATTATTGATTTCATAAATCAAGTTCGGGTTAATCATTTGAAAAGTGTTCTAATCAAATCAGAATCAATTTTCGACACTACAAACAGATTTTCAAGAAATCTCGACCACTCGAATAAATACAATAGATCTTTAAATAGAATACGGGTCTTTGTTCGAGGGGGAGAAAGTGTTTTCGAATTATCTTCAACATGTCACGGTAATTATATGGAAAAAGTTTTAACTTAACGGATAATAATTTGAGGGGGAGTTTTAACTCCAAGGGCTTCATTTGTCATAAGTTGTTAACTTTAGAGGCTTAAATATAATTTCAAGATTAGTGGCTTAGGCTTATATCTACATTCGATCAATATTGCCAACACCTCATAGTTTTAAAATGCTTAGGTTTGTTTGGAAATAATTATGTAGTTTTAGAAGCCTTGAAGTTGAAGATATGTTTCTGATTCGATTAATATTTCCCCAATCAGTTAATCACTAAGCTTATTTTCGAAGGAGTAGAATTTGTTGACAAAAGAGGTACACATAGGTTTGATAAGTATGATGATTCCTTTAGATAGTCACTATCTTGTAAGGAGAAATACGCTCATCAGGGACTTAATTGACTTTGATGTTATGGTTTCGAATTATTTGTGTACTTCGAATATTTGTTGTTTCTACTCAAGAAAGGATTGATGGTTCGGGGAAGCTAAGACAACTTCCATCTGGAGAGTATCGAGACGGACTACAAATTGCTAACATAGACAAAATGACTGTGCCACTTTTAATTTTAACATTTCAGGTCCTGTCTCATGCATAATCTTGTACATCAATAAGTAGTGTGGTAATTAGTGTTATGTGTCAGTTTAATGATTTTTTCATGAGTTTCTCGTTAAACTCTAAATCATTTATAAACTTATCATAACTGCCACTAACAGAATCCCTCATTAATTGAGGGGGAGCATATATAGGTTTCAATATCAGCTTGTAATTTAATTAGACCACATTTTCTCCTAAAATTTCTTACATATTTAAATCAATTGAGGTCCTAAATCTCAAAGGGTTTGAAATTTTTGATCAGGGGAGAGAATGTGATTTAAATATTACATCTGATAAAAATGTGATTTTTTAGACTCATTAATATGCTCTCCCATATGTGCTAAACTATTTCAAATATCGATGCACATATTAAGGGGGAGCGAATGGTGTATGATGACAACTGTGGAAATACCAAAGACCGACCCTGTAATTACTTTATCAGAGTTATAAGGATGGTAAGGTTAGGTATGAGTTCCCATGATCCCGCCAGAGCCGGAGGGATCTACCCAGGGACAATTCACTAGTTAGTGTAGAAGTCCTTAGGTATGATTACAAAAGGAGTAATGTGAATAAGGGAATAGTGCTGACTGAGATGGAGCTAGTACTGGAACATACCCAACAAGGCACTAGCAATGAAGTCTCGGTAAGCAGTGAAGGGGTTGAAGAATGAAAAAGAAATGTCAGAATCACTTGGTTGATTATTGACATTGAAGACAAGTATCATGGACCCATTAATACGCTGCACAACCCTCCCTAGCCACTCAGAATCTCTTAAAAGATTTCTGTTTCAATTGTCACGGAGACTTAACACGTAATCTACTGACTATCTCACTCTAAGATAGTTGGTATTGAAAAGGTGGCAGTCTGCTCCAGCCTCCGCTCACTTAAATCAAAACGAACTATTGAGTCTAGAGCCAAGAGATCATTAATTAATCTCATTAGGACACAATTCAAATGTTCTTGTTTATCACACACTGTGAAAACAAGTAATGTATAATCAGAGTCCTACGCATCATCCTTGTGATTTTGCCAGAACATCCGAGTGATACTTATGTACTCACAATGAAGATGGAATTCCTGCTTGAGCTAACATCAAACAAGCTCATGGTAGGTGACTTGTGAGATCCTTTATAGGTCAAACTTGTGACACTGGATATCGAATCGGTCCAGATTTTTGAATTGACGATTGACGAATTTTGATAAATGCTTAAAACGCTCGATATGTCACAAAAATCAATTTCTCGAGTGA
The DNA here is from genome assembly GCA_026074375.1 of Tanacetum coccineum. Taxonomy (NCBI): domain Eukaryota; kingdom Viridiplantae; phylum Streptophyta; class Magnoliopsida; order Asterales; family Asteraceae; genus Tanacetum; species Tanacetum coccineum. The sequence continues at coordinate 25,978 of BQNB010021190.1, read as the reverse complement.
TACATCGATTGATTTTCAAATCAATTTTTATACTCGATCGGTAAGACAGTAACTAACCGATTCACTCTTATCGTGATGTCTGCTTTGAGACGTTCCGATTAAGAGAACATACAAGTAAGGAGATTCTGATGTTTATGCATTAGAAGATCCGATACTGATGCTGGAAATCCTGTCAAGGGAGATTCTTCTTAAGATTGAATCTACCTGATCACAGGTCGGTCCTCACGGATTCGAAGGTTACTCCAACCAATCACGGGCGAATGACAAAGCCATATTCGTCCTACAACTTTATTGCTAACTGTTTTATTACAGGTTCATATAAAGATGGAAATGGCGTCAACCTGTTGCAGCAGAGTCAAGTTCATAACCACATGCTCATACTCAAGACTCAATGACTTTGCAACATCAAGGAAGAATGACCTAAAGCTTCCGCAACTCTGATATCAACTTCTTCATCAGTACGTGAAAGTAATAAAGTCATGAAGTGATGAAGTTATGCAAATACTAAGTCATGGTTTCAAGATTGCAACAAGTATGAGCATGTCGGCCCAAAAGTCACGAGCACACAAAGTAAAAGATCACAAGATGATGATTAGAGATTAAGATTGGCTGATGATCTCAAGAATGTTCAAGATCACATACAAAGACAAGCCTAATGGAACAAGCTAAAGCTTAAAGTCAAAAGATCACTACATTTTGTACAAAGAAACCAATGAATGAAGAATCAAAGATTACGAGCTACTGTCATTAGATCAAGACTTAGAATGCTAGAATTCAAACTGTATTTTCTGGGGTGACCTCCCTTAGGGGGAGATTGTTAGGTTTACGAAAAAGACTCGGTCACCCCGTGTATTGTCTAGAATAGCATAGCTCGTAGTTTAATCGTTAGCGTATGACTTATGGTGTTGGGCCGGGTCTTTACCCACATGTTAGCCCACTCCATAGCCCACTTAGGGCACTTAAACTCTTGTATTTAAACACCCTTTCCAGCCATGGGAAGGGTTGGTTGTTCATTGTATTACAAACACACACTAAGTGATTTTCTCTTACTAGAACTTCCCATTTTCTCTCTCTAGAATCGGCCAACCATCATTCCTAGGCTTGTGTTATGATATCCAATATCCTACAGCCAACTTGTTAGTACAAAATATGTTATGGGCTGAAACGATGGATTTGGATGGTTATTAGACCAGGCCTAATAGTGAGATCTTGTACTGAATCAAGTAATGAAATGGTTTCCTGCACAATTAAAGGTAAACCGTTAGTCTTACCGTGGGGACGGACCCCACGATTAGACTCCAACGTAAGAGTAAGTAAGCATGTTTGTCAGAGAATGTCAGAGTATGTGTGTGTGAAATGTGGTCAGTAGATCATACCTTATGGGGTGTCAGAGTACCCCTTTTTATAGGTGAGCCAAATATTAGGTTTTCTTAATATTTTGCTTATTTCTGTTAGTGGGCCGAAGTGAGACCCTTATCGGGCAAGGATCCGCTTAAAATCATGACTTGCGGACTTAGGCTTGCCTGGCGGACTTCCGCTGTCTTGCGGAAGCGTCCTCTGGAAGCCTTCCGTCCGTTTTGTTGCCTCCGGACCGTAGCTAGTTTGGTCTGGGCTTAGTTTTGGTCCATTATGCCTTATGATTGTTTTATTAGGCTTGGGCCCATGTATGACTTATGTAGTCCAGGCCCAAAGGCCTGCTACACATGTTATATGTCATCAACCTTCATCCAATTAAGAACTCTATTAATATTCATGTGCACTTTCTATATAGTTAAACTTCTTTACTTTCCATATCAATCTACTATCAATTATGGTTAAATAGCAAACTACAATCATGCCAATCCTAATTTTGTCTTTTTATGAGCTAATATATTCTCTTCCATAAAATAACAGGTTGGTTCAATTCATAGATGCATACGATCCACCGTTGAAAGGGTTTCACAAAGACTTGACTTTGAGAAAGCACATACGGATCTGGATCCGCACCTTCCTACATCAAACGATCTCCACCATCCATTAATCCTTCATGAATCCAACGCCCCGTATTCACTCCCTCCATCTTTTCCCAAAATTTTAAACTCCTATAAATACACACAATTATTTTAGTCCCAAAACATTCACTCACAAATCAAAACAATCATTCCAAAAAAGGAAGGAATGGCTCGAACTAAGCAAACAGCGCGTAAATCGACGGGAGGAAAGGCACCAAGGAAACAGCTCGCAACAAAAGCCGCTCGTAAATCAGCACCAGCAACTGGAGGAGTTACCAACTTAACTGCTTTAATAGCATCAAACTGTCGCACCCGATTCACCAACAAATCATCAAATTGGGCCACTTGGTCCACCAACAAAGGGTCCTTAATTAACTGAGAAATTAAAAGTGTGAAGTGAGTGAATGCCAAACATTAAATAGCTATTGATGATAGAGATAGGAAGAACATAAGTGAATCAAAACCAAATGCGTAACTTTAGCCACCATTGAGATATGTATTTAACAATTCACAAATTCAATTCCTTGAATAACCTTATGCTTTACAGGAAAATTACTTCTTATGTGGATGGTCAGACGACTAATAAAGAGTGCTTCAAGTTTCCAGCATGATTGGATGGAAATATAATTAGAAAAAGCAGATTAAAAAAATGAAACAACGCCATGATTGGAACTCACCTTAGTACTCCTATCGCCGTCCATTGCCTGACTCTTTCTCTTCACTCTCCTATTATTTTGCAGAGCGTTTTCACTTAATTCAGAACCTTTTGTAAGCCTAATGGCGCTGCTCACATAATTATAAGCTTTTGAATTTGCTTCTGATCTGTTTCCTTTCAGTCCTTTACCAAGAGAGAACAGGATGAAACCATCGCCTAAAGTGTGTCAATATAGTTCTGAAAAGGAACAACCATAAACTCATTCAGTCACTAATTTTAAAAGGCCATTGTTCATTTTTATTTTTCTGATATTTTCGTAAGGATGGTGGGTGGTCACTAAATCAAATATTAACAAAAGAGAAGATTCTTAGTAGAGTCGTGATATATCTTAAGCCTAAAAGAAGCATACCCATTGATTAGTTACTTGACGTATCTCAAGAAGCAAACATGATTTGGGAAATCTAAAGCATATGAGTACTTAAAAGAAATTGCACATTAATCCAAAACAGATGTTCCCAAATTGTAGACTTTACAACCTAAAAAGAATGACAGAAAAGTTTAGTTAATCCAAAATAAAATTTTCATTATATAAGTTCAGCTAATCCAACATATGATAGATATGAATGCCTTTATACACATACAGAGTAATTAAAAAAATTATCGTGGGATATGATACCAAATGTTGGTTTAAACAAAGGGAAGCATAAAACAACAAGCCTACCTTATTGGCAATGATCTCGGGACATCACCAATGTAGTGTAGCTTCTTGAAAAATAAGAGAAATGTGAGCCCCTGTGCACCCTTTAGAAAGATTGCCTAACTCCATGCATACATCATAAGTGCAACTTATGTACACATCAACAAGCGCCTTCTCAACTTTATCCCATGTTTCTAGATCTCCAAGATATTTTTCTGGCCTCTATACAAAAACAAATATATAGGTGCGAAGCTTGTAAGGTTAACTGAAATCCAATTTACTCATAAGCTTTTCCGTGTCTATTTCTTTTATTGTTATGTCAAACAAAAACGTGTAAAATTAAAGCCCAAACTTGTCTTGCCCATTTTCTGTTTCTTTGATTATGTCATATGTTTCAATCTATTTGTTAGGCATATAATTAAGCACATGAGTGAGATCTCCCAGTTATTTTATGGTATGTGCTTAATTACACATACCTTTTACCTATAAAAACGAGCTTAAATGACCAAAAACGGACATAAAATGCCAAATATATGTCTATTTTGCTTGGTATACTATGCATGTATCGGATATTCACTAAAGGAACTTAAACAAAATAAACTACAAGTATCTGAAAACAGACCTAATAAGCAAACCTAAACACACAATAAGCAAATCCAATAAGCCATAAGCTCAAAAATAAAAAAAAACTTTTTAACTAAAACTGATAACCAAACAGCCTAAGGAGCACTTTTTGAGCTAAAAATTAAGCTAGTAAATCTAACATCTAAACCTTAAAAAGTTAAAACAGGTTAAGCTAGCACTACAAACTATAAGAAAAAGCAAAATTTAAACATTTTGAATGACTAAAAAGCTAGAAAAAGGCTTTTGAAAAAGGTTGTTTAACTAAATGAAAACTTAGTATATACAGAGTGATTTTTCAAGGTTTTAAATGGCTAATTGCAGCCCTAAATTAAGCTAGAAAAATGAAAGCTAAATTCCAAAATAAGCTCAAACAGATTGAGCTTATACTACAATAAGCTTTTGCAATAAAAAACAAACCCTAAAACAAACTTAATATACCCTAAAATTTCTATTGAAAATTGGACTTCTAACTTATAAAATTGAGACCTAAGAAACTTAGACAGAATTTGACTAAAAACTCAATTGACAAATGCACTCTTAAACTAAATATATTCTACTGCATTATGGACCAAAACAAGTATGAAAACAACACCAAATAGCCACTTATGAAAATCTAATCAAATAAGCTGAATGATAAAACAAGAAACCTACAGATTCAAAACATGTTTAGCTTAAACCTTAACTTTGAGTTTTAAACTTTAAAAACTTAAATAAACTGACTTTAAGGCCAAATTAAAGCTTGTTGAAATTGATTTAAGGACCAAAAGCAAACCAGCAGTACTAACTCAAGTTAGTACTGCTAGTGCCAAACACCCCTTTAAAATCCCTAAAACACATTTTAGCTTGAAACAGATTTAGAAAACTTGTAAAAACCCAAAATAGATTAAATATAAGATAAAATAAAGACAAATAAGCAATTAGAACACAAAATTAAGCACTGAAAATAAGCAAACAAGATTAAGCAATTTTGAGCTATTTAAGACAGTTTTGTACTATAACATGAACAAAGAAAATTTAAACTTCAAGCAAGCATAAATAAGTAATAAGCAACATAATTAAGCATAAATAAGCAGAAATTAAGCAGTAGAATAAGCAAACAGTAAATAAGCTAAAAAATAAAAAAGAGGACTTAGGGGGTGTTTGGGATTGCTTATTCAAAATAGATTATGCGTTTTAAAAATGGATAATCAAATAATCAGCTGTTGTAAAACGTGATTATGAAATATAGTGTTTGGATTTGATTATGTAATATGAAATAAATTATTTAAAAACTTTGGTTATAAAATTACCAAAAGAGACATGAAAAAGACAAAACAATTAATAAAAGCATAGCAATTTACACAAGCAAACAAAAGGGCATTATGGTAATTAAATAGAAAGAGAAGAACACGTTTTGGAAAATTAGGGGTGGAGTACCAGCTGCAAAATGCCAGTTTGAAAGCTCTTAAACGCAGATAATTGATTTTTGATGTTTGTTTGCCAAACACTAAAAACTGATTATTTGCGTTTTGAAAACGCAATAATCAAATAATCTGCTGCAAAACGCAGCCCTAAACACCCCCTTACAAAGCCCTTTGCTTAAACAAGGGCATAAAGGCTCTTTAGAGCTTTGTCTACAAGCTCTAGCTTATTTAAAAACAAGCTAGTAAAACCCTATAAGCTCTTCCAAAGCCGGCTTATCTTCCAATATAGCTTATGAGTGATTTTGAGTGAAAATGACTTAAACTCTACAAATTATGAATAAGTTTATATAGCTTAAGTTAAATAGCTTAAGTAAGAGAGAAAAGAGCTTATATTAGCTTAACAAACATTTTTAAAACATAAATTGTATTAACTTAAAAACAGAATTTAACATAAAATCATAAATTTCATTAAACTTAAAATCTGAGTACAATGCTTTTAAAAGAAAGTATAATAAGCTAAAACAAACTAATATAAGCTGAAGATTACAAATAAAAAGCTATTAAAAACTAAATACCCTAATGGCTGCCCTAAGGGCACTATTTATAGACGAATGAAGAGGTCTTGGGTCTTGGCCTTGTGCTTCTTTTGTGAGAGGGATTGGGAGTGCTCCCCAAGTCTTTGAATCTTGGCCCTTGATCTTTTCTTGTGTTTCTTTAAGCATCATCACATCTCTTGATTAAGTATCCAAGTCCCATCCACCAATGATATTTCATGGGATTGCCAAGGTGGCATTGGCACCTTGTGGAGTGGGGTTGAGTTGTGAGAGTGATAGGTTTGTCTGTTGGAGCAGGGGTCAAGGTGAGAGTGATGGGTGAATAGTGATTTAGGCAGGAAATGAGTGTGTTTGTTTTGGGGATAACGGGTTAATGGGGTTAATGGTAAAAGGGTAATGGTGGTTAAGGATAGGGACTAACGATGTAATGAATGGGGACTAACTATGTTAATCCATAAGGACTAACGATGCAAATAGTTAGGGACTGTTGGTGTAATAGTTTAAATGGGGTTATAGTTAGGTTATGGCTAATGGGCTTTTGGGTTTGGGCCGGTTGTAATGGTTTTGGATTTAGGAAATGGATTTTGGACTTTGGGCTTTTTAAACTATAAGGCTTATAGATAAGGCTTTTATGGGCTGACCCGGCGCATTAACTTGGGTGCGGGTTAGTCCATTTAAGATGCACACGTCTTTGGCTTTGACTTTTCATGCTCTATCCATTCCCGAGCTTGGTTTTCGTGTTTTAACCTTAATTGCTTTCGTTTTTAGCTTGCGTTTATTCGTTTTTGCATATTATTAGTAGAAATAGAATACAAATCAAAAATCTTGATTATTCAAACACGCGATCACGAACTTAACCTCGATTTTCAATTCACGCCTCATCAGGAAACGACTCGAGAAGGTTTTGGATTTTACTTTGGATAAAAGTAATCTTCTAGAAGCCTTACGGAATACTTTACTTCTCTCTTATTAATTAATATTTTGGGAACACTTATTATATATTTACATATTATATCTATAACATATATATGGGGCTAACTATGACTGGATTAATATGATTTAATGACTGGACGTCACCTCAATGATGACATGGCACATAATTTGCATGGATTTTTAGATATTTTAATAAAAATGTTGAGCATGGGAAGGTTTGAACCCATGACATATGGTTAGGATGCAAGTAGGTTTACCATCTTAGCCAAGCGCCCATTTGTTTCACAGTATCCAAAACAATTATGATATTGACTCATACGCATCATCTTGATATTCTATAAATCCTCATCTTTATCCAACTAAAATTCTACACATCCTAATATTCTGTAAACCCTCATTCAACTAAAATTCCATATGCTTCCTTGATGTAAATCCTCATCTTTATCCAATTTAAAAACCTTAATCCTAAAATTTTACAAATACTCCATATTCATATACAACTACATCATCTTTATCCAATTTAAAAACCTTAATCCTAAAGTTTTACTCTACAAATACTCCATATTCATATACAACTATATTTTTCATTGCAACAAGAAAGACCTTCAGTAGCCAAGGCCGAGGTTGATGTGCTTTTAGAAATAACACACAAGGTAACTAACTCATTCCCATCCATTAGTTTTAGTTTTCTTCTCTTACTTTCTGTGTTTTCATAATGTTATTCCTGTACAGATGCAAACAGATCTTGACGTGGTGAGCGGTCGTAGCTTTGTTACGAATCCTTTTTTTTGCCAATTTAATATGATCATAACAGATCTATTTCTATATTCATTTTAAATTTGGTTGATTCAGGTTACTTATCAAGGCTAATAAAGCATTCAAAATCAGTATAATGTTTTGGACAAGATTATAAATATAAACGAACAACGATAGTTAGTTTAAGGTTAGGTTAGGGTTTGGGAAATAGTTCCAACAAAGAGGAGATTCCTAAATTTGTATATCCATGATGGGGGGAAAAAGGACCATTCCCACAAAAAAAATTCCACCCACTTCGTCGGTCATATTCTCCGTAAGTTTATCGAATATTATACACATAGTTGTTTTGATTAGCTTATTTTGTCTCTTACTTGATTATTGGAAAAGTTAGTATAATAACCCATAAGCCGATTGGTCAAAATACATATGCAAACAGTGGGTTTGGAGTTTATAATTTGTTTTGTTTTGTTTTTGGTCTACTTGTTGTGGTAACTTTCCCATCAGGCTTATTTGATGGTGTTGATAGTGTTATTATTTTATACGCTTAATACGCTGGACCGAGTTTGTTCTCATACTAATTATTCAAACAAATGATATTGTTTCAACAATTTGATCATTATTGTTATTTTTTAGGAGAACAAGAGATCAGTTCTGTCTATAAGTGGAGGAACTTTCACTACCCCTGATTGGCTACCTGATGGATGGACTGTGGTAGTGTTGGCTAAGGCAACTGGACAGAAGTACAAGGTATTTAAGGAAACTAGGAAGAAGTTTTATTCAAAGCCACAGGTCCTAAACTATCTTGGCATTGCTGATAACAGCAATTCCAACAAGAGAATCGTATGATCCTAAACATTTACTAATACCTTTACAATATCCTCCTTTTTTGTTCTTTTGTTTATCAATGGCAAGGTTACATAAAGCGTGATTCGACTATTGCCATATCCTAAACACATAGTTCTTTTTTTTATGAATTGCATATCTACCCCCTTTTTTCATGATCCGTTGTTTTTGTTGTTGTTGATCATTATTGTTATTTTTCAATTTCCATGTCATGGTTAAACCTCCTCATAAAAAATAACTATCAACTTTAAGCACAAGTATGCATGAATTTCTTTTCTCTTAGCCACCATTAATGCTAACAACAACTTCATTACCTATTGCCGTCTTTCTTAATTATTGGTATTCTTGTGCATGACAAAGCCACTTGAAATTCCAAAGAGCCTGTATGATCTGATTCAGAAAGTAGCCGAACTCACCGAGTTTCCAAAGCTGAACCCCAACAACAGGTTTGCAAAACGCAAATTAAAATATTATAAGCTCTGTATTCACGCTGCTGTTGCGTACCACCTAGCGGTTGATGAGTTGCCACGTGGCTGGAAATAGTATGTTCTCTAGCTACCTTTATATTATTGTTTAGCTTGTAAACAGTTAAAGATAATTAATAATATATTCTTGTAAGTTTCTTATCTCCTTTTGTTCTTGTACTAGACACCCTTTTCTTGCAGCAACCCCGAAACCTTCTTTATGGCCCATGTTCCGAAGCCTCCTACACCACCCAAACCCAAAACGAAGAAGAAGATCAAGATAACCTGTATGTATTCCCATTCCTTATTAATTTTACTTGTGTTTAAATATATTACTCCCTCCGTCCCATTTTTATTGTCCACGTTTCCTTTTTGAGATGTCCCAATTTAATTGTCCACTACTAAAAATAGATAAGGAAGTTTTATCAAGTTTACTATATTACCCTTTGTTTGAAATTATAATTACAAACATTAAAGAAGACTTTAATTAATTAGCTAAGGGTAAAATTGTCATTCTGCCAAAAAGTAAGAAAGAGAAAGCAGTAATAAATGCACTTTTCTTAAACTGTGTGTTTTTTGTCGGGGGACAATAATTTTGGGACGAAGGGAGTAGTACAAAACCACATAAGAATTTTTTTTGTTATTGCACTCTGGTCATTAATTAGTTAGGTCAATACAATTCCACATGTATTAATTATGATGAAAACAAACATGTAAGTTTCTAATCTACAATAATGTGGATATGCGTGTGTGTGTTTCTTATTCAGGGAGCTCCTATAATTACCACGACACTTATCAGTTGAACTACAATGAGCAGAACGTTTGGAATTTGTTTAGAATGACATATAAAGTTGTATGTTCAGTTATTCGTCCCTCTTTTTCTCTTCTTATCTATATAAACCTACCTCCATGATTCTGGCACATAAATATTTCGTCACATATTTCGTGCTTGTGGCAGGAAACAAATGAACTTGAGGAGTATCCGTATAAGGAACATTTACATACGGTTGATAATGTTATGGTTGTTGATTTACTTGGAAAATTTGCGGTTAACACCTTTAACAAATCTTGTCAAATGGTATGGTTACATTCCCTCCACCTGTTTTCAAGTTTTGAGACTGTCTTCGTTGCTAACTGTTATGCTTACATAAATTAATTCTACGTTGTTAGTATGTTAACAAAGATGAAGAAAACCAGGTCAGCGGGGCTGAATTCATGGAGTGAAAATTCTATAAATTAACCTCGAAGTATATCTTCTACATGACCATAGAGGCCATTGAACAAGGGATACCTGGAGTGTATAAGACCAGAGTCGAATGTGATACTGGAAACGGTGCAATGACACTGCAGAACTTTGTACTAAAGGATCGTGAACCAAAGTGTATGTGAATATACTCTCTTTTGTGTCGTAAGTGACACAACTATATGTATTTTAATTGCTAAATCTAATAAGTTTAGAAACAAATTGCTAACTACTCAAATTGCTAAACCGATACTGAAACCTTACAAGTAGGAGATTATCATTAAATATACCATTACATGTATATTCACGGTTGCGTTATTTGTAAGTAATTTAGTATTAAATTGTTCAATCAAACACAAAAGTTACAAAAATGTGCATTTTCACATAGAAAGCACGTTGAATGGGTTAACAGGCCATCTTGTCAACCCATTTAAGCTTTAAAAAGATTAAAAGTTTAAAAGTAATAAACGTCAAATAGTGAACAAGAGGGGTGTGATTTAAACTGTTGATCTGTCAACATTGTAACACTGGTCAACACAGAATGTGTTTACATAAACACAACCACCTTAGGAACTCACTACTCAAAAAAAGTCCTCAAAAAGGTTTTATGAAACTGAACCCGCTACATCTACTAGATGCTTTCCATACAGCCCGTCCGAATTAATAGCCTATAAGGGATTATTAGTTTGGGATGGAGGTTTTTAATGCATCAAACAAAATGTTATGATGTTTTGAAACGACCGGGCTAATGTTTTGGGACATCCAAAAGTTTCAAATGAAACATCAAACTTACTCTTGAACATAAGGCTGATGCGGAAAAATGATTTAAAGATCACTGGAACAACGGGCTGATGCACATAGGACAGTCAATTATACTGAAACTTAGGGATTCTAATGACCAAAAATTTTAAACTGTAATGACACGATATTAAGCAGACCAAGACCAAAACAGACCAACCCGGACCTCACAAAACACTTTAATATTGAACGGACAAAAAATACAACCCAACCCTAACTCACTTAACAATTTTAGATCCGTTCAACACAATGGGACTCGACATTCGCAAATTATTAAGCCAAACTCACACACACCTCTTATCTAAACTAATTTTTGAAGCAAACCCGCCCGTCGGGCGGGTTTTTTAAAACTCAGTATATATATATAATATATTATATATATATATATATATATATAATATATATATATATATAGTAGGGACAAGTGAAATTAAATAAAATAAGAAGTGGTGAGAAAGTGAACTAAAATCACATAATTGAGATGCAACGACTTGCATTAGATGCATTTACTATTCATTTAGATGTACCATTTTGAGTTTTTGAACATTAACTGATAGTGTATATAGGTTTGCCAATTAATTTGAATGATTTCGGGCACATGCAGAGGAACAAAAAAAAAATGCATCTAATATACGAATATAGCATCTAATTTAAAAGCTGAGAAACCACATATGATGGCGTTATAATGCATCAAAGATTATAGGAGAGTGCATCTTAATTTAAGTCGGTGCATCTCGGAATATGCGGTTATAGTTCTTCTTACCTTCTTATTTTAAAGAGACACGTCTTATTTGATCCTATCTCTCCTCGTCTCCCCCTCCTCTCTCTCGTCCTCGTACTCTAGTCCCTCCACTCCCTCTCGACCTCCAATCCCTTTCACCCCTTCACTCTCACGCCTCACTCCCCGAACTATCATCAAACCAATACCACTCGAACTTATGTATTTTAATTGCTAAATCTAATAAGTTTAGAAACAAATTGCTAACTACTCAAATTGCTAAACCGATACTGAAACCTTACAAGTAGGAGATTATCATTAAATATACCATTACATGTATATTCACGGTTGCATATATGGATTATGAGTTGGGATGGAGTTTTTATGCATCAAACAAAATGTTTGATGTTTTGAAACGACGGGCTAATGTTTTGGGACATCAAAATGTTGCAATGAAACATCAGACTTAACTCTTGAACATAAAGGCTGATGCGAAAAAATGATCTAAGTCACTGGAACAACGGGCTGATGCTATGGGACTTCAATTATACTGAAACTTAGGGATTCTAATGACCAAAAATTTTAAACTGTAATGACACGATATTAAGCAGACCAAGACCAAAACAGACCAACCCGGACCTCACAAAACACTTTAATATTGAACGGACAAAAATACACCCAACCCGAAATAACTTAACAATTTAGATCCGTTCAACCCAATTGGACTCGACATTCGCAATTATTAAGCCAAACTCACACACACCTCTTATCTAAACTAATTTTTGAAGCAAACCCGCCCGTCGGGCGGGTTATGTAACTAGTATAAGTATATAACCATAAAAAAACCATTTAATAATAAAACACACATACAACAACATTGCACAACTCGGTCGTATGAACGACCGATTCCTCCCAAATAACACCATAGGACGCATCTTCGGCGCGAGAGGAATAAGCTAAAACGCGTCTTGCATGTGCCACATTGGCAATGCACGCGTCTTGGTGATGCACCATCATTTTCTGCTAAGAAGGTTATCAACCTAATTATATATACGGTTAATGATATCAGTCCTTTACCTCTTAATGTAACAAATAAACTCCATTTGCCATATTCCTTTCGATTAATTTTAATTATGCCTCTAGATTTATAGAGATGCATCTAATTTAAGTCGGTGCATCTCGGATATGCGGTTATAGTTACTTCTTATCCTTCTTATTTTAAGAAAACTTCTTATTTGATCCTAACTCTCTCTCTCTCTCTCTCTCTCTCTCTCTCTCTCCCTCTCTCTCTCCCTCTCCCTCTCTCCCTCTCTCTCTCTCCTCCCTCTCCCTCTCTCTTTATCCCTCTCTCTCTCTCTCTCTCTCTCTCTCTCTCTCTCTATCTCTATCTCTATCTCTCTCTATCTCTCTCCCCCTCTCTCTCTCTCCTTCCTCCTTCCCTCCCTCTCTCTCCCTCTCTCTCTCTCTCTCTCCCTCTCTCTATCCCTCTCTCTCTCCCTCCCTCTCTCTCTCTCCCTCTTTCTCCCTCTCTCTCCCCCTCTCCCTCTCTCTCCCCTCTCTCTCTCCCTCTCTCTCTCTCTCCCTCTCCCTCTCCCCCTCCCCTCTCCCTCTCTCTCTCTCTCTCTCTCTCTCTTCTCTCTCTCTCTCTCTTCTCTCTTATATATATATTATATTTATTATATTTAATATATTTATATAAAAGGAAATTTTTAGAATTATTTTCTAAAGAAAAAACCTCAAGTATTGTCAAAGGATAAGACATGTGTAAATGTTAAAAGCGCTTATGTTCATTTCTATGGTGCCACAAAATGTACATGTGCCTGATTCGCAATACAGGGCCTTTTGGGTGAATTGTTAGTGTTCCACTTGCAAATAGTGTTCCCGTGCACCAAAAAAAAACTTTTTTCTGAAACCAAAAGGACTCAAGTTAAGACACACAAACAAAAAATGAATTTGTATTGAAAGAATGTGCATGCAGTGAGTTCTTATGCAATTGTTTATATAAAGGGCAACTTTACACACCTGAAAATTGCTCAAGACAATAGCAGGCCAGGTTTAGGCAGTCCCGAAAATAGCTCAAGACAATAGCTCAATTGCATAAGACCTTAATTGTGCTACAATGTGCATGCACTGGTACATTATGAGTTCCAATAATGAATTACAGTACGTACATAGTTAGAAACCAAATAAGATAATGATTTAGAAACACTCAATGAAAAGAATAATATACCTTTGAGAACTCCTCATCTGAAACCTCTAACTTCTTTTGGATCCGCACTTTAACTTCAGCTAACGTCTCACCCTCATGAATGACCACCAAAATAGCTCCCCAAACATGGCCTGCTAAAGGAAATACCCATGTAAATCTTTACTATTAGCATTCGAGTAGCATAATGAGCAACCAAACAAATGTATTTATATATAGTCATAACACCAAGTCACCTGGTTCCAGCAAGGTGAATCATTATTAAAATGGTTAACACGAACTAAACAATCCTAAAGACCCATATCTTTTTCTTCTTTTAGAACATGTATGAAAATAATCTCGATCAGAATACTTGCCAAAAATCCTGAACTTGTCAGTTGGTATTTTAGTGGAGATCGAGGTGACTTAAGTGGCCTAACTAATTAACATTAAATGATTACCTGCGTTTAGTTATTCCCGTCATTGTATCCCAATGTGATATTTAGCATGGGGTTTTCACAGCGACTAATTGTCAGTACAGGGTAAATACTTCTTAAGATGTAAGGTAGCAACATTATGATCCAGGCCACCAACAATCATCATGTTAAGGTAACAGACCAATTGTAGTCCACAGCTTAAAAACCTTAAAATTGCATATTCTTTGTACATAATCCCAAACGGGTCAATATAGTTTTTTTATTCCAATGGGTCAGTTTGTCAAAATGGGTCATTTTGTCAAAATGGGTAAACTAATGTGATCAATCTAATGTGTATTGAGTTAAACATATTTGGCTGCAAAAATTTTAACTAACGTGACATGTCTAATGTGTATCGTAAAATATTGGGCTGGAACTTTGAGTGAAACATTTGAGTGATAATGTTGACCACTCAAATCTGTATCAATCCAATGTGTATTTCAACAGAAAAAATGATGTTTAACAGGAGATGTGGTTACATATTGATCCAACGGAAAGAATGAGGTTTAGTACTTTATCCGGTGTTTGGACAAAAAAAATATTTTTTTGGAATGTTTGGTAAAAAGGTTACTACTTAAACACTTATAGACTACCAAACTAACAATGTAAAAATGACAGTGAACATATTCAAGTTACCTTATAATATCACCCATTGATCATCCCCACCTGCCAGTTGATGAAATTTCCATTAGCCTATTTTTGTAGAGATGTGCCCCGCTCCATATAAGTCAATACATTCCGTATTCAAATGTACGTTCTATGCCATTTATGTGCTATGCCATTTATGTGCAATAAGTTAATTACAAACATGTGGACATGTGAAAGCATACCTCAAGATCATCTTCATAGCCCACCACAACAGATATATCATTTTAGTTAACCTGCATACCAACATTACATGGTGCGCATAAAACACATCATTAGTTCGTAGCAAATAAAATAAAGAAATAAGCCACATATCAAACGTAAACATAAAAAAATTTAAGCTACACGAGCCAGCATCATCTATAATCTGAAATTCCGGTGTAATTTGGTATAGTCATGCATTTTTTTTTTTACCTTCTGGTGTGAGCATCAAGATTTTATCTTACACATAATAAAATATCCAAAATACATTTTCCGAAGCATAAGACAACCACAAGCATTTTTGTCCCGCACAAAATATTGTAGTCTATAAAACCAAGCAGGTGTATTAGCTGAAAATCATTTCATTCAAGATATATGGTCTTGAATCATTGATGAGCATAACTGTTAAACCAAACACATACCCAAAAAACATTCTGGTAGTGTTTTGTGTCGTCAAAAAGGGCCGGTTTATCAAGATGTTCATACACATGCAAGAAATTAACGATAGTAATGACTAAACGAAGCACATAAAAGGATAACAGTTACCTTGATGATAAGGTTCATTGGAATTTAGCAAGCTAAAGAAGCATCAATCTTCGAGCTGCCATCAACAATAGCAAAGGTGCAATAATTAGAAAGAACCAATTTCTATGCTCTTAGCATTTAAGAAATAAACCTGTATGTTTGTCACTTTTTTGTAAGTAGCATTCACAATAGCCTCTCATCGTAGGTGCAACTTTATCAGCAGCAAGTAAATACCCTGTTGACCATACAAAAAAAACCATTTAGATGCAAAACTTGGAATGCATCATAAATGGTTTTAAGATGAACGAGAAACTGTCACTTTGCTAATGCATCATAAAACCTTCGATTTGAACGTTGATGCATTTTTTATTACCTTCAAGTTCCTCTGTAGAAGCCAATTTTTCACATCCACGTACCTTCATAGTCTCCAATTTTATTTAGTAAATGCTAGGATCCTCAAGAGCGTTCTGCTTCAAATTATATATGAAATGTATGTTGATGACATCTTATATGGCTCAACAAATTATAGACTTTGTAAACAGTTTATAAAACGGATGACAAAGAAATTTAAAATAAGTATGATTGGTGAACTCACTTACATCCTTTGATTTCAAGTCAAACAATTTGACAAAGGTATTTCCACTTGTCAAGAAAATTAAGTACATCATGCGCTTGTTCAAGAAATATGAAGTCTCTAATAGTTCATCATTGAAAACAACTATGGCCCCTCTAAACAACTTAGGTCCTCATGTGGCTAGAAAGTCAGTAAATGAGACTCTATACAAAGGGATGGTCGGGGCAATGATGTATCTAACTGCTAGCCAACCTGATATTCAATTCTCAATAAGTTTATGTGTAAGATATCATGCCAACCCAAAAGAATCACAAATGATTACAGTGAAGAGAATCTTCAGCCTGGAAGGTACTCCAAGTTTTGGTCTCTAATACCCAAAGTGTTCAGGCTTTTATCTTAAAGGACACTTTGACTCAAACTATGCAACAATATGGATAGAAAAAGTACATTTGGAGCCTATCAATTACTTGAAGGAAAATTGGTGTGTTGGAGTGTAAAGAATCAGCAGTCAATGGCTATGTCCTTTGCTGAGGTTTAATATTTTACTGCTGGTGGATGTGTGTGATGTGTGACATCTAAGCTTTAAATTTATAATAACGAATCCTTTAGAATTCACCGAAACTCACAAGCAATGTACCCGTTCGTGATAGTATAAAGAGTTGACAAGACTGGGTCGTTCGCCGGAGCGAGGGATCCTAGATGTCTAATTTGTAGTCATAATTGATTCTATTGCGTTTGAGATCTGCATATTATGTATTTGTACTAATAACTAAAGACCGGAAATAAAATAAATAGAAAAGTAAATTGGTAAATGAGAGATCAAGAGATAAATGCATGCTTCCCCATTAGTCCCTGATACCACACCAACAAGTGCTCCACTGAAGAAATCAAAACCTCTTTGGGGAGGTGGGGAAGAGGTTGGCACAAATGGATCATGAATAACCAGTCTTAGGCTGTTGTGGTCATTTAACAAAGAACCTCCCTCAAATGTTAAGAGGGAGCATGAACTAATAGTACTGAATTTGAAAGAGTCTGAAACATGAGAAGGTCAAAGAAACTGAAACTTAGTGGAGTTGGTCAAAGATGCAGAGCGGCTAGGACTATCTATGAGCCTCTAGTCACAAGGCTAAGACAATTAATCTATTAGGCACCAACACCATCACAATTTCCTGATGATACTAATCCCATCCCTGAAAAGTTACACTGACCCTCATGTGGATGATTCTCACTAACCACTCCAAAAAGTCCAAATACGAGGCAAGGAGATTGTAGGTCACAATTGGATTAACTCCCAAACTGATGAATGGGTGTCAAGGAAAGTTCGCCATGTACCTCACTATTGTCTCAACCGATGAGGGTAGTATCGGAATTGGAAAAAGTATTTAGAAGAAAACATCATGAAGTTAGGAGTGTTCTAGATATAGAATACAAAGCCAAGCAAGAAATGATAACCAGATCAAAGATCTACAGAGTATCTCTTGATGAAGTCAAAGAGGCTGAAAAACCTGTCAAGTCTAGGAAGGAGTTTGTGAATCTTCAAGCTCAAGCACTCTTGGTTAACAGTGAGAAGCTCAAGGGTAAGTTTGTCAACAAGAAGAAAGTATTTGATGAGATGTGAAAAGGATGACAACAACAAGGAAATAGGGTGTGGTCACTGACTTGATTATCCATCTTAAAACTAAACATGTATGAGTGATAGTGTTCGGGTGCAGTGATGCACGAAACTTTGAATTCTTCAAGGAGATTTAAGTTTGGTGAGTTTGGTGTGAAGGAATGGGACATGATGTTCCCCATTTGAAGAAGAAGAAAAGCAAACCTGCTCATGACTTGATCAGTACCCTCCCTGGGTAATAAGTATGAAGAACTTAGAACCATTGAAGTATAAAGAAAGCAAAACTAGAGCTGATGGTGTTTTGAGAAGTATGAGTAATCAACCTTATAAATTGTAATCTTTTTTAATAGACTCATAGGTTGATGTAACCAATGAACTTAATGAAGTATTTTGTTATCAGTTTCCTTTACTGATTTTTAGATATTTAGTTTAAGAAGAAATTGGTTTTGATCACTTCTTTAACAACACTTAGGGCCATTTTTTATCTAATTAGGGGAGATTGTTGAGCCAGTCAGACCCAATCCCCCCCACACACACACCCCACCACCCATATGGCCCAATGACTTTTGTCTAGGATTGAGTAGAAAAACTCCTAAGTGTTTTGATTGTCTTTAACATTTTTTAAGTCCACTTAATGATAGTCATTCTATGAGTTGCCCTTTAAGGTGTTCAACCCGAGTCAAAGAGAAAGACTCACCATCTACTGAGGCGTAACTTAGTGAATGAAGTCCCTAAACCGAATAAGAACGTAATGGATTCAGTGAGTAATGACAATATCTCATTGAATCTCATTTGATGTCCTTAACAATCAAGATATACTTAAAGACTTAGATAAATATGTCTAAGTGACTGAAGAGTAGGCGAGATAAGTTTGATATGATAAGTACAAGTCCTTATCAATAAAATTCAACATAAACTAGAATGTGTAGATATTATAGCAGAGGATTTGTCAACAAACAGCGTTCTAGCGAAAAAGTATGGTTTCTCTTGTTACTAGTATTTTTTTGAACATCATTCAATTTACCTGTTATTAAAGCTAGGAAATAAGGACAAAGTACAATGTCTTTGTCACACGTTATCTTTTCCCACGGGTATTATCCAATATCTTGCCTATATATAGAACCATTGTAGAGTAAAAGTAAGTTTGTACAATTAATGTTAAATCATTCACCAACACTTTTACTCCTTCTAAATTAATAACTCAAGTAGAGTTGAGTAATTAGTTGGTTAAGCATAGTTATTACTCAAACTTTAACTTGAGTTTAAGTTTGAGTTTAGAGAGGAAATCACATACATACATTGTTATTCAACTACTTTACTTATACCGCAAAGTAAACCAAGTAAATTCTTTAATACACTTCTAATAAGAATTTAAACGTTGAAAAATCTTTGTGTTTTACTTTTACGTTTTTATATCGTGTTATAAGTAATATCATTAGATCATGTAAGCATAAAACTAGGTTTTGTTAACTTTGTAATTAAACTAATCTAGTAAACGGGAACAACAATATATATGTAATTCATACAGTGCTATTGAGAATGTAATTAGATCCCAATCGAAACAATCACGCATACTGCGGCTCATTTGTTAGGGAACGTGTATGCAAATGTGTTTGATGTGTTTGCAGCATGATTGCAAAGAATCTTTTTGTGCTGTGTTTGCGACGGAAATTCTTGCAATGGATTAGCGATGAATTGTGTCACAGTAAAAATCTTAAATTAAATATTTTATGTCACTATTCGCAACAAATGATGCAATATGGTTTATCAAACAAAATCAATTTCCAATTTCCAATTTTTCAGAATTTCCAAAATTTCTAGTTTCTGCATCTATACAGATTGTTAGCAGTTAAAACTTGAATTAGCAGTTAAAACTTGGATTGTAGTTGCAATTAACAATTATTTATAATTTTATATAGTACGTAAATTCATGCATTTAATTAGTTATAAAACTGTTATTGGTGTCAACAAGGTACAAAATCACGAGCTAAACAAATAGAACATTTAATGAAATTTCATTCAAATTTATTAATTAAAATCATACATGTTTATTATTAGTTGACGATAACTCGTTAACCTTAGGATGACACCAGACTGACACGGACTTACGATCAAACCCACACATAAAATTGAAAAGTGAGAACTGAAAATGCAGTTATACGAATGAACTTAATCATCAATCAGAACCAGCTCAATTTTGATCTCAGAAATGGTCACATCATCAGCCCCTGTTCTGGGCACCAAACTCACCAAAACATCCTCATCATCTTCAGCCTCAAGATCCTCCAACAGCTGTGTGATTCCAAACACGGCCCCACTTGTTGCGAACATCTTCCCACCATGGTGGTGTGCCACCGCCGTGAAAGAACCAGCAAACTCGCTTTCAGATGCAGTGATCTCAGTTTCGTCGTCAATGTCATTCACCAACACATCAAATTTTAGAAATACGCTAGTGTCGTATTAATTTGATTCCATTCAAGAACAACATCTCTTTTGCATTTTCCTTGTCTTCATTGCTTCTCTTTTTGACAGGCCTCTTTACGTATACCTTAACTACCTTGTCTAGCTTCACCGGGAATTCCATGTCTTCCACACTCTTCTCAATCCTGACCGAATTAGCTGCAAGTGTTGGGTTAATCGTTTATGGTTCACGTTTATGCATGCTTACATTATGAATAATAGTAAAGGACTTGGTAAAAGTGTGACTGATTCAAAGGATGTGCTTATGCACGTTGGAGAAATAGATGGAGTAAGTTGGTTCTTGGGCTACCTATTCTTTAGGAGTCATGGGCAGTATACCCACGTTCCATTTCATCCTAGTTTTGTGTACTTTACTTTGCTAGCACCTAGTCTATAAATAGGTAGTATGTTTCATATTATAAGTGTACTTCTCTGTAACTTACATTTTCATATATAAAAGTATTGAGTTTACTTTCATATCAGTGAGTTAAGTGTGAGGGGTGCCATCTGAATCCTACAGCAAGGTCTAACTTCTTCTTCTTTGTATGACCTGGAAGTGATTTATAATCTTTCCACGGGATTGGGGAGTCTTCGTACTTATATCCCATCCGAATAGTGTCTACACAGTCTTTATTATACACACGTACAAGCTCCCTGTTCTCATCATAAGACACATATGATGCATTGAGCCAGTCGTCGGACTTTGGCTCTTTGTTTTTATGGTCCAAATCTTTCCAGATTGTCCACATCCGATCAACGTTGGCGTGATGTGCGAAAAAGATTGGGTCATACCCAGCCGAGTAGAAATCTCCCATGTCCTCCCCCATCGGCAACCTAGGGTTACCAGTCCAGTTGTGCACCACATTGTGAATTGGACTCTCTATGCTCCCAGCTGTCTGCTCATGACGATAAGCCAAAACGTCAGGTTCGCTGGTTCTGGGGTAGGGGTTGGGGGGCGAGGGGTCTTTACCGAAGAAAAATCTGGCAGACTGTGCATTCTCTTTCATCTGTCTTCTCATAATAGACAGATTTTGGTGTACCAGCATTGCAGGATCAGTGTTTGTATCTTCAAAATGGTTGAGATCCATGGTAACCGGGGGGAGGTGTTTGACATTCCGGTAACCGTCAAATAGATGGTTGTTTCGAGGATCACGCTCTTTTTTTTTTTTAGGATCATGCTTATTAACCATAGCGGCTTCATACATACCAGGAATCATCATTCCAGTAGGATGGTCCCAGTTCCAGTATGGTAAAGCGAATGTATCGTCATGAAGTAACTTTCCTAATATCCTCTCATAGAAATAGAGATACCAACGGTGGAATGGAAAGAAAAGCGAGGAACTGTGAATCTGGATTCTATATTTAGAATCTTTGTTATTTCCTTGTATGTACGCGTCGTTACAATACGCACAATGGATCTTAGCTTGTTGGTTCCAACTGTGTGGATCGTCATCATCGAGACTCTTCATTTTTTCAATTGCCCATTCATAATCCTTGATATACTTTGCAGTGACTCTCTGTGCCGCGGGTCGGATACGAGGCTTTGGGATAACGGGTAACATGTAATCTTTTGGTTTATAGTATGGTTCTGGAGGTTTAGGGCAACAATGTACGCCCCTCAAAGAGTGTTTAGGGTGTTCTACATGAGCGTCAAAGCAATTTCGGATATCATCAGGAGCTGTCATCGGATATGCTAAAGCCGACTGGACAGAGGCCAAGTTGGTCGCGCCATAGATGCCACCAAGCCCTAGGAGCAAGTTTCTCCTGTCCACATTCTGCATGTCAAGTGATGTTTTGGGTAGAATGAGTTTTGGGGTTTCGGAGGTTTTGTGATCATCATCTGCAGCAGCATTGCATGAGACTTTGAAGCGACGTGGTGATGGTTTTGAAAACAATGGAGAACGAGACCAAGTATTTGTCTTTTTGGTAGTAGTAGTGGTGGGAAGGGTGGATAAGCTCAAAGAAGCCATCATGTTTGGCTATTGGTGGTGCTTCTAAGTTGTCACATGAGCCTCAATTTTATAGACAATTTTCCATTCACAAAGCCTTTTTTTATACTATTATTATCCTAACAAATAATCTATTTTTATATTATTTTTAATTGACTATATTTTCGTAACAACCTTACTATACAGGTGTTATTGTTTAACCTTGTTAAATATTGAAACTGCATCATTACTAATTAAGAATTCCAGATATTATATTCAAGTTTTGTACGTAGTATTTTTCTCTTTAAAATAGCATATTTTCAGATGGCAATACATGGATCTACAAGCATAATTTTGGAATAATCCAAGTTCAAACTTTACATGTTCTTGACTTTACCTTAATACAAATCCAAACTCTACCTTTGTAACATACTGTCAACAAAACTTTGTCTTTGAGATCAAACAGGGGCATCCTAAATTTGACATCCTTCGATAATTTCAGATACTATGTTACTAATAAAAGATACTATTACAACTTTTATTCTCTGTAGGGCAGATATATTTGATTTTTCTAAACAAACAAATTAGTACTGAGATTTTGTAATCAATACTATTCAAAACTTACATTGTCGAAATCAGACTTTAGGAGGACCAGTTTTGCTGTGGTAATTCAAACAACGTCATGGTAACTTTGGAGGTTTAGGAACCACATTTGATTTGACAACAAAGCCCCGAGCTGGATATGCAACATCTGTAAAAATTAAATTTAGGCTTGATTAGGCCAATTGGCTATCAGATTGAATCTTTATTCAAAATTTTCCCATAAATAAGAAACACTGAGAACCCTTAAAATAAATACATAAACAAACTCTAAAGAACTACCCTAACTTTTTATGTTAAGAAATGAGGACCACAGGTAAGATAAAATAACTACTTAACCACCGCAGCCAAAAGGAGCGTCTTTTTTTGCGATGCTCAAGAAGCTGGATAAATCAAGTAGTAAATTTATTGCATCATACATTCCTACATCTCCTAAGTAAACCAAAAGAAAATAAGTAGTGAATAATGCTCTTTTTATTTCTCTCCAAATATTAATATTACAAGATGCTACCAATATATGTAATTTAACTTGGATTTCCAGATTGAATCTGATTTAAATGAGAAAGAATGGTTGTTATGAATATGAATTCAATTTAATTAGAAAACAAAGTTAAGCTGATCAGATCTTATCTAAATAGAAACCCTTGTATATTGCAATTTGTCAATATGCTCTGCCGACAAGAAACATACAAAACTAAAATACAAGATATTAGAATTTTTTATTATCACTTAGGTAACAAAAATAACTTAAAAACTCAAATCAGGTTGTTACGAATACGAAGTCAGTTTTATAATATATAGTTAAATGAAATAATTTGTCCAGTTGTCTCCGGGGAAGAAATTAATCTCAAGTTTATTATTCTGAAATCATTTTCTTCCATATACTGTAATTCTTTTTAACTATGTTAAACTACCAAGACGCTAAAACCAAATCAAATGAAAAAAAAAGGAACTAGACATCTACCATGCATTGATCCACAGACAAATACAGAGTAGCATTAGCATTGGGCTCTTATTATATTTACACATAAAAAAGCGTCTTGTAAATCTTCATATGCACAGCCATGCACCATAGAGTTGCCCGCAATTCCACGTCTTCGCATTGAGCAGAACGTCATTCATGATCTGCAACCCTCAATGGAGCGGCTTGCAGATGCACCTAAAGCAAATGTATATTTGAGTGATCCATAGATGTCCCGTTAATTAAGTTAAGCACAAATTCTAAGCTACAAGGCAAGACATAGTCACATAAATAACTGTTCATCTCATTCCACATTTCTATTACAGCTTTGTCAAATGACGGAATGCATATCAAGTCCAATCACATTGACATTTAGCTTAGTTGGCAAACAATTGTTTATGATTCTCTACAACGACATTGAATTTTATGGCAGCCAGTTTATTTGTCATTCAGAGAGTTTGTAATCAATAGTTCTTAGAAGACTTGTGAACTTTCTGATCCAAAAAATCATCCTCAACGTCACCTTACAGCTAGCACAACAATTTTTGGTGAGCCAACAATATTTCTTTATGTTCATAACCTGTCGATGAACAGCCAGAAATATGAAGTCTTTAAGAAAGTTAACAAGAATTAATGTTCCATTTCCAAAGCGATCAATCCTAGAAGTCTTTAAGAGAGTAAACAAGAATTAATGGTTCATGGAGAGAATATCTTAATGACGAGTGGGGCAGCGTTCGGATTCACACAGTTGTTGGAAGATATTGAAGCTAATGATGATTCAAGTGTCCTAAACATCAAGATACAACGTATTATTATCTTAAGAAATTTGTTAATGTAACTACGGTTTTCAATTTAATCTCCGAGCAATTGATATGATAGGCAATCTCGATCTAGTCTTGCTAGGTTGACAAGTTCCCGTAGTACGTCTAATATAGTAATTAGTTTGTGTTAACTAATTAAGCTTGTTTATTTGAGCTTCATATCTTGCTTATTGATTTCAGTTATTAGACTTGATCGAGTAATTTTGTCCTAGTAATCTTTTCTTACCACCACAATATTATCATAAACTACAACTGTATATTCAGATATACGAACATGTTCATCCGAAATAATATTGACTTATTACATATTGATCATTCTACAAAGTCCTAGACTGAAGTTGAGCTTCATAAAATAACTCAGCCCGACTATATTAGTTAATAATCTAACTTGTTCGAATGCTACGTACATGTGAAACCATTCGACACATCCCAAACATGTGACGCACACTCATCAAGGTCAACAGGGGGAATCGTTTTTCTGCCTTTTTTTTAGTGTTTTATAGTGACATTTTGTGAAAATGTCAGTAAGAGTCAACAAGAAATTACACTTAAATGTTCAAAATTATAAAAAAAAAAAATTTGTCATTAGCGAAAGGAAAGAAATCGTAAGAATGATTAGTTAGTAAGTAGTTTGAAAAGAAAAAAAAGGGTAAAAGCAATATAATATCAACGTACTTTTTAAAATTTACCGTAATGAACAACTTACTTTTTTATTATTTATACCACCAACTTACATTCAAATTTTGTTTCAACTTGAAAAAAACATTTGTACCGTTAGTTATTATGTGGCAACGTTAGTCAATTTAGCTAACGATCGTTTGAGGAAGTTGCAAAAATCGTCCCTGTGGTTCTCATATATTTTTTTTTTCGAAATTTTTTTCTTTCGAACCATTTTTCTTGAAAAAAAATTTCGAAATTTTTTATCGAAACTTCTTTTTTTTGAAAATTTGTTATGTTTCGAATTTTTTTCGAAAATTTTCACACATTTTTTCGAAAATTTTTATACACATTTTTATAAAAAAATTTATACACAAAAAAAATTTTCGAAATAAAAAGTTTCTAATAAAAAAAAAATTCGAAAAAATATATATCTTTTAGCTAGTAAAGGAAAACGAAAAGTAAGACTTTTACATTTCAAAAAAAAAATGTTTCCTTATTAGGTATGATGTTTCTAATTTTATATTATTTTTGAATATATGTTTAATTAAAAAGCTTAAATACTTCCAAATTTGGCATTATTTTGGTGGAGAAATTTGATAGACAAAAAAAAAAAACACAAAAAAATGTGTCAAATTTATAAAAACAAAAACT
>BQNB010021189.1:32334-64550 GCA_026074375.1 Tanacetum coccineum | reverse complement strand
CCTTCCCTCCAGCAAAAAATGAGTTTGTACCCCCTGTGTCTAGGGATTCCTTGGGCATGAGTTAAGCATATAGTGGATTTATCTTTCTTTCAATTGAGCATTGGTACTTTTTGAGTCTCTCCCCGTAGGCGTGCAAAACAACAGAGCCACTACTCTTCGGGGCGGTGGAGTGGACAATCCCTGATTCCAGCTTTAGAGGAGCATCTTTGCATGAATCAATACTAAGTCCTCAGGCCCGTATGAAGTCCTTCGATTTCGGAGATTAGAGCAGAATAACCCCGTAATGGCGGGGAAGGATTTCGCCTCGAATCCAAACGATTTCTCGTCTTTTCTTAAGAGATTTCTAGTTAGGACTTGATCGAGGGATCAATTTTATCCAGAACATAAAGTAATAAGACTAGAACCCCGTGTGTACTATGAACCAACAAAAAAAAGAGCGTCAACTCCAAAAAAAGATTGTTTGCATTACTAAAATGTACATATTTTTTACTCTGAGATCTATTCCAACATTTCTAGAAGAAACTATTAAGCTTTAGTTGAAAGATGCAACGTACATCAAAGATTATCTCTTCAAAATCGTTAATATGTGGATTTCATTTCTGAATCTTTCGATCTATTTTTTTAAAGACTACTACTATTGCTAACGTAGTAGGCAAAGTGCTATTAATCGGATGGTCCTACCCCAATCTCGACCCGGTGTCACAAGGGTATGCGTTGAGGTGGATCTTCTCAAGAAAAAGCCTAACCTAATAGGGTCTGGTTAGGCATAGGAAAAACGAAGGAAGATGGCATAAAATCGACTATTTCAAAAGACTTTTTTTATTTTACATCTGCTTCGGTCTATGCTTTGGAGTCTTCGTCCCTCTAGCTCATAGTCTGTTTATGAGAGCTAGTTTATGTGCTTGTAGTTATAGAACCATTTGCCTATCCTAAGGGTAAGGGTCATTGCCTTCAGTCGGTAAATAGATCGAGGGGGAGTGAGGCTATCGTATCAGATGGGCGATCATCTTCTTATGAAGTTATGGAGGGATATCAAGCAGATCTTTATTAAGCAATGGTTCCAACTCTATCAAATACATGATCGGGGATAGGTCCGGCAATCGAAGAGACAAGCAATCATAGCAGGCACGAAGCACCAGAAAAGGCGTGGAGAACTTCTTTCGTTGAAAGTTCCATAGGGCCCAACGCCTACCATATGGGAGATCGACCTGTGAGGCAAAGGTGCGCCAAAAAAAGGTCTGGTACCAGCCAAGGTGGAGAATTCCCTCATTTACTTGCTTTCTATATTCTAAACTAATTATAGCCCGCCACCTCCCCGGTAGGGCATCTCCTCTTTGACTCCTCTGATCCTGTACCTAAGGACTATGCTTGACTTTTCCATTAACTTCCTCATATCACGTCTTACTGATATCTATCTTATAGGTAATAGAGTCTCAAAGCAGGGTCCCCCCAATGACAGCCCTCTTGTCTACTCACTTTTGGTACTAGTACACCTTTGCCTGGTTTCTGTCTTCACTTTATGGCAATTCTCTCGATCTCTGATAAGTCGGCTAATAGAATCCTATATATAGGAAGTAGCTAAAGCATCCTTACTCTCTATAGTCAGTAGCTTTCGCATCCTTTTTATTATCTATGTTCTTACCTCAAGTTTCTTTCCTTAGGCAGGTTTCACACTAAAGTTGAGAAAAGGCATAAGTGATAGAAAAGAAGTGAAAAGAAAAAGAAGTGGCGCTATAGAGTTCGATTCCCTATAATAGAAGTGGCGGGCTTGCTTGCTATTCCCATCTCAATCGATGAAAGAGAACTAGGGGGTGCTTAGAAGAAGCTAGCTTTTAGGTAACCTTTGCTTAGAGGACCGGCTATACTATACTACTAGTGACTTAGATCTTGTGAGAAAGCAGAAAATCGGGTGCCCGCAGCTACTTTAAATGTGAAAGGAGTGAAGTTAGCCTATCAGTAAGCACTCCTTCTACTCTTTAGGAATCCCCTGGAAATAGAATGCTGAAGTGATGGGTAAGCTCAAGTAATCCCTACCTTCCCTAGAGAACTGAGAAGAGATAGAAGTCAGATTAGCTCTCTAAAAAGAGTAGAGAAGAAAGTATAGCTTACCAGAGAGTAAAGACGGGAAAGCCTTACCTCTTACGAGATAGAAAGAACCTCAGAGAACGGAAAGAGCCAACGTCGTAAAGGCAAAGGCAGAAAAGCCTAGGTATAGGTAGCGAAAGTCGAGATACGAGACACGAAGGAGTTAGAAAATAATAGAAGCTGTAACGGAAACAGAGTTTTAGCTGGCTCATTAGAGCAAGTGAAATATGCGTCAAATTGGCTTGGCTTCTTTATAGGATTCTCGTCTGATTGAACAAGAGCGTATGCACCTCCTTTTCTCCTTTATTCCGGGAAATAGATAAGTAAGTGAGTGCCCCGTGTACTTTCCCTATAAAATGGAATGTACTACTTATAGAGAAGAAATCTCAGTTCGAAGGTAAGTAGCTTCCTTTTACAAGCCTGTTTTCACTTCCTTATAGAAAGTAGGCTGCTACCGAACTCATTAGCAAGCGAACGGCATCGCCCTATCTCAACCAGCTCACTACTCACTAAAGTCTATGTGAGAAACCAAGCTATTTCACTCCTGTGGGATTCAAACCCACCGCATAGGCAGCTTTCGAATAGGCCTTGATTACACCCAGTAAGGATGCGAAAGCTACTGACTAAATATAGTCTGGAGCTGGACACCATCTTAAGTAATAGAACTCCCAGTTGTGTTACACGAACCTTTCTTTCTCTCACGAACCTTTCTTTCTCTTCTGAGTTCTCTTAGATGAGAAATGAAAAGAATTAGTCCCACACGAGGTTTGTGAATTAGTGTACGTAGTGCAATCAATGCTCTGGTTCCTAGGGCCGCACCGGCAAGAGAAATAAAGGTAGAACGGGCGGATATAAGTACTGCTTTCGGCTGTTCGGCCTTTGCGCGAATAGCGGCATTCCTTACAGGGAATGGTCCCTTAAAGTCTAACCCACGTTCTTTTGACTCAGTTCATTTAGTAGCAAGGTTCCCGGGACGGCTTTCTGTAACACGGGTAAATTGAAATGGGAAATTGACGGATTTCGGCTGTTATGCTATTGTTTATTTGTCACATTCCATACCTTTCCAGTATGATCTACTACATTTTGTTATTGTAGACCTTCGTTCGCGCTGACCCTTCGCTGCCTACTTTGGCCTATTGGTGAACCTCTAAAAGCTGCCCTTCTAAGTTAGCTCATCTATCAAAACCTCTAACGACTCTTTACTATGAAGCTCCTTCTCAGTACAATCGTGTCAGTCGATTCGCTCATGTCATGTAACTCATCTAAAACTTAGAAAACAGAAAAAGGAGACACATCATGTCATCTCGCTGAACCTACTTCGCTATTAGCAGCTAATCGCACTACGAAGAAGATGCGGAGGAATCACCGAAGTTTAAGCTTTAAGCCGCTAAGGCGAATAGGACGAATGAAGGCGAGCAAGAAGCAGCTAACTTTACGAAGGATTCCTTTGTGCGATAGCGACGAAGAAGGTGGCAGGTCCGATAGGCGAAGAAAGTTTATAGGCGAACAAAGGCGAAGGGATTGGCATGTATACCCGCTATTCCTTGATAGTTAGTATTGGTTCATGCGGGGAAATAAATGTGCGGAGAGGAGGGTCTTTCGATCAGCGGGGCTTCTTCCTCGAGTCCTGTCATGATCGCGACGGTATCCGGACACTTCGGGGAGTCTAGTTGTCGCATGAGGAATCGAAGGGACTGGTGGGTGGGAGATGCTCCACTTGATCAAAGTAGGTGAGCCGCTACGCGTCGAACCTGCGTGCTTTAAAAATGCAGGTCTATTTCATAGATCTTAGGAGAAACTCTGCCAGTTATCGTACTTAGAGAAGTACTCGGTACGGGTATACGCCATCTAGTCAAAGTGTTAGTTGGGGGTTGGGGGTTGGGGGTCCTTTTGGCCTGTGCCGCCGAACCGGTCAATCATAAAATGAAGGATAGAAAGTCTCCCTTGACTCAGGCAGGGAAGGAGGCGCACCCACGGGACAAAGAGTGGCACAAGAGAGGCGAGAGGGACAATGGACCTCTAGTAGGGAACACCTCATATTGACCACCAGTACGAGAGGGATGGAGGCATGAACAACGTGTGAACCACCGCTATGAGGGTACGTGTGGATCGCTTCGTGTGGATCCCCGGGAGGTACGTATGGGTGCGCCTTCATGTTGACCGCCGCTACCTATACTCAGTATACTCTATAAAGGCGGAACATGGATACATCTAAGTCGTCTCCAAACTACATTCGCACTAACCCTGTCTAAACGTTCCTGAACCCTTGCAAGATCTTTTCGCTTGTTGCACCACGTAAAAGCAGGCCCCTGAAAAGTCAAATCACTCTAACCACAAGTAGACATAATATTGTTGAAAAGTAAACATCTGTTCATAGAAACCCTCCTCTCCTCCTAAGACCGAAAATCCCGCATCTATTGATTCTATTAGGATCGGTAAAGAAAGATAGGGAAAGGCTAACAAAGTGGAAAGGCCCACAGAAGAATCTATGACGTTTTGTGTGTGCGTGGTGTCGTTCATTTCCAAAATTTTTAAGAAATTCCAGGATCAAAATGGTGGAGTAGCCTGGTATCTCATTTGCTTTTGAGCTTCATGGGGTCTTTTCTTATGATGGTGAAAGAGGCGTCTCGTCGAGGTATTTGATGTGTTTTGTTGAATAGTTGGACTTTTCTCATGTCGTTAACGTACACTTCAATCGAAGGCCCAATTTTGTCTTTAAAAATTCTGTTGACCAAAGGCTGGTATGTGGCGCCAGCTTGAGTCCTAAAAGCATTACTTTGTAACAGTGGAGGCCGTCCTCAGTTATGAGTGAAGTCTTTTCCTGGTCGTCAGGATTCATGGCGATTTGCTTATAGAAAAAGCATCCATGAAACTAAGGAACTTATGGCCGGATGATGTCTAGCCACATTCGCGACTTCCCATTGGACTTCTTAACCATGACCACGTTGGCAACTCAATAAATCTGGGTAATGGACTTCTCTGATGAAAGCTAGGTCAGAGATTGGAGAAACAATTGGGACACGGTTTTTTTCTGCTCGAAACAGCACAATAGACAGCCTTGTTGAAGATCTGTTTAATGTACTACCCACATTCGCGCTATCCCATTGACATCTTAACCATGACCACTTGGCAACTCAATAAAATCTGTAATGACTTTCGATAAGTAGGCGGAGAGTAATTATGGTTTGACCCCTACCTGGCTGGACGAAGCCTCGGTTCGTATAGTAGTAGCCGCTATCGCGACTCTGCCCTGTATGCAATTGTTCTGATAAAAATCTCATATAGTTATATCTGTTGGTTAGTATAGCTTGATGAGTCACATTTAAGTCCATATATGTGCGAGGTGATGGCAGAAGAGAAGAACGAAGCTCCGGCTGACGGCTCCTGGCGAAAATTGATGCATGGGATCCTGAGGAAATTGGCAGATGTTTGAATGGATCCTCTATTCCTCGCCATGACCGCCTCTTTCGGAGCCTATAGCTGAGATGGTTTGTTCATTTTCTGTTAATTTCGAGCCGACTTGTGTAATCCTTTCTGTTTATGGCTCGCATCATACAATTCATTGTGGTAGGTTAAGGTTGCCCTACGGGTTGACTTTTCTACGGGTGTACTCGCCGTCTATCTATAGAAGGAGTCATAAATGTATCATGGTGATGGATAAAAAGTGATTTTGCAACTGCTGCGGCTGGTTTTGGTTCGTCGTATTCTTATGGTTCGCCAGTTTGAGCGCTGTAGGGCCTTGCAAGTAATAACTCTTCGACGTAGCTCCCCGCTACCAACCAAAATGCGGTTGAATTTTAATTGTGAGAGCACGGGATACGCCTAGCGAGAATTCCGGTGTCTTGGAGGATAGCAAATCCTTCTTAGTATAAGGTTATCGACCATTTCTCCCTTTGCTTCCAACATTCGGTGGGGCTTCCAATCCGGGCGCCTGGACACTGGACGCAGATGCTCTTCCGCTTCGACTTCACTTATGTACTTACTGGCGTTCCCCTTAGCCGCGAAATCTCAATTCAACCTTCTTTGCATCGTGCCTATCGTTCAGCGACTAACGTGCCCTTCAACGCTCGCGGTCCAGCAGGATCCTGCTTTACTAAAGTTTCTTAGCTGTTGGTAATGGAAAGTTCTGTAGGTTCGTAGTACATTCGGCGACCCTTTTTTCTGTTACTTCACAAGCGTTTCGTCTCCTTGAAGCTGGAAATTCTCCAAAGATTATGAAAAAGCCTGGGACTTGTACCATCCCTTCCGGTGTGTTGGATTCTGTTCAACATGCCCAAGACTGGAGCGCATCGTTTTTTTTCCACTGCTGGAAGTGATTGCTACGACCAACGAAGAAAAGACAAACCAAACACAGATAGATAAGAGCCAGAACCTGCTAAGGGCATTCCATCCAGCGTAAGCATCTGGATAATCTGGAAGGACGTGGCATACCCGATAAGCCCCAAGAAATGCCATGGAAGAAAGGTCGATTAACCCCGAAAAAAGTGTCCAAAAATGGCTTTTGACCTAAAGTTTTCAGGATATGTCGACCAAAGATTTTACCTACCCAATAGTGAAACCTGCAAATAAAGCAAAAACGCTGCCCATAGAAAGTACATAATGGAAATTGTGCCAACCACATAATAAGTACTGAAGCAAAGTCTAAAGCCCAGAATTTCCGAACTAGTCCAGTGAGTCCCCCTATGGGTGAACAAAAATAGACCCTCCAGCAAATAACATGGGTGTTTTATTGGTATACGATCCCCCCCACAGGGAAGCCGATCCACTAAAGATGTGGATTCCAGTGGGGGACCAAGTATATCATGAGCTGCGGTGAAGTAGGCACGTTATCTCAACGGTCTAGAGAGAGCCCGAAATAAAACATAATATGACCCAAACAAAAAGAAAGATCCCAGAACACCTATACTGAGATCATGGCATAAACCATGCCTAGATACCCAAGACAGTTTTCCTCCCTAAAAGTCGAAACGATATGACTATGATAACCGATTCCAGCAGAAGGGAATAATACTCCTCTGATGACCACCCGAAGAACCGAAAAGAGATGCTGTTATAATATGGGGTCCCCCTCCAGCGGGATCAGAAAAGGTTTGTATTAAAGTTTCGATCGTTAATTACATGGTAATTGCCCCCTGCCAGTACCGGAAATGATAATAAAATGATTGCTGTCACTAGAACGGACCACACAAATAGGGGTGATCTAGCATAGTCATTCCAGTCCACGCATTTGAGAGAGTTTGTTATAAATTTGATAGAACCTAAAATGATAAATTACCAATAGATGAGGACTAGAAATTGCTGAACAACTCGCCTCCAGAATGGCTGTATGACCACTTAAGCGATAGACCGTCCCCACTCCAGTGCCACTACCCTCGTCTACTAAGCTGGGCTTAATAGAGCAAAAACGAAACCGAACCCCTATCGGAAGATTCCGCATCGAAATTTTCCCTTCTTTAGAGCTACTTTTTTTCCGTTAAGGAAAAAAAAGCGCTAGAGGGTCGGCCCGTTTTGCTCGAGATATCCCCTAAAAGGCTATAAAAGCACTTCGTAAGGACTACTCACCCGTGCGACGTCCCGTTTTCGAGGCTCGCGCCCCACGTCGTTCCCAAGTTCCCCGCTCGGATAAAGGAACCTGCATTTGTCCAATTGATCCGAGCCTGACCCTCGAGCAGTCTTCCGCTTGTACATGGGCGAAGTAGATTTCCTCCGCACTCGGGAATGGCTTGGAACTAAAAGCCTCCGGTAATGTCCCGATTGAAATCCTCCACCGATGCGTTCATCGGGTTCGTAGCCCGGGTGCCCCGGACTAAGCAGTCCCCCTCTTGACAACCGATGCAATGATTCCCTGCCCCGTTAGCGCGGCCCCTGATGATAAGGATGGGGGAGGCGTTCTTCACTATCGACAAATTCGCCCACCACCCCGCAGAAACCAGAACGAATCCATTGTCATCACAAGGGAGCCGCCAAACAAATTCCAAAATTACCTAAAGGAAAGGGAATGAAAAAGGCTACCACATCCCGAAGACCTTCGTTTATTAAACAGGCAGATAGAGCCTGCCTCCCCAAAAGACACCATGCTGCAACAGGTTCCCATAAAAAAAGTTAGAGGACCCCTGCCTTCGAAAACAAAGAAATAAAAATAAGCAAATCTGGTATAGCAATGAACATTGGGATGATTACCTAAAGTAAATATGGGTCGAAGACTCTCTTAGTATCCATAACAATCCCTTTGCGGAGTTGGATTTTTTCTTTTTGGAAATAGCCATAAAACGCGAAACCAAGAGCCGATACGCAAACCAAAACAGAATGAGGAAGAAAAAGATATCGTGATGTAAGTCTAGTTATTCCTTAGCATCAGAGGTGTTTGCTGCTCTTAATCCCTAATTTGGCCATGGTTCCCGCTGCATCACAAGGAGCAATTGTGAGAAATAGCCATTACTAGAACAATCATTTGGATCTTTCCATGCTTGACTGCTCTGGCTGCTCCCCCCCAAAAAATGGTGAGACTTGTTCTTTCTTGCTCTTCCAATGCCGGAAGACGGATTTCGCCGGGTGGTCCAACCAAGAAAGACTTGGGAAATTTCGGGCGTCAGATCTTCTTCGCTTACTTATACAGTTCTTCTAGACTCCCTTGAAAAACAGACTGTATAATCATCATAGTGCATTCCCTTTCTTGTAAGGAGATGATTGCCCCTTCTTCGAGATTGAAATTCTCTCTGGGAATCATATCCCCTAAGCTCTCTCACTCAAGGGTTCAAACGTATTCGTTGCTATGAAAATCTTAATAAATAAGTTCGGGAACTCATCCAACTAAGCTTAGCCTGTACCTGACACTCTCGCCTTTTAGCCTTGCTTGCTTTACTTTAGTCCTATCTATCCCTGTCTCTTGAAATCTTATATATCTTAACTAAAAAAACAAAAGGTAATAAAGATTTGATCTTGATACTAATGCTACTATTGAGTAAGTAACTCGATTAAGTAAGAATAAGTAATAATCACAAGTTGAAGCCCCGAAACTACTTTTTTGGTACAGCTCGAAAAAAAGAACAGAAGATTAGAGAAGGCAATAGATGACACCTCAAAGCACTGAAAGTCTAAACCCTGGGCTGGTACTTCAATTGGAAAGCTATCACAAACTAGATGCATACAGTCCTTTTTTTCTCTCCCAGTGCTTTAAGTAATAAATACATTCTAGAAATAAGCTATTCTCTACCTAAGGAAAGAGAACAACTAGGATGATAAGTATTACTAATCTTGATAAAGTGAGACAGGATAGATAGAATGTCACTAGTATAAGCGCTCCGTTTTGAGAACATGGAAATTAGAATGAACTCACGATAACCCATTAAAATGAGATACTACCTTAGAGACTGTACCACCTCAATTGATTACTATCCTATAGGTTGAGGAATACGGAAGAAGGCTTTCAAGTCAAGAAGCAGATATGCTCCTAAGGAGGAATAAGGGAGTCATCTCGAAAAGACGCAAAAGATCTGTATATTAGCTTATTTATAAGCAGTCGAAGATCCGTATAACCTTCTTTTGGCTTACGCTTACGTTCTTTTTTTTTTCTGAAATCCTAAGCATTATAGACAGAGACATAGACTGAGGGCGATTCGCGCATCCATGCGCCTGCAATGGCAAGATCCAGATGTCGCAGTTATTAAGACAAGCCTCAACCTAATTCTGACTCCTACAGGGCAATCAGGTCAGTTAAGGCCCCAACTGCTTATTTTACACTTCTCTTCCGACACAAGCTTCTTTTGCCAAGCCCCCATCAACAGATATCATAGTAAGAAAGGCAAGGGTTCTCACCACGGGAAGGGGGAAGGGGAAGGAATCACAAGGAAAACAAAGGCCAAGATTGAAATCAGGGTCGTGATCAAAGGGAAGAGGGAAAGGGGCAACTCAATAGAAATAATAAATACATCCTGATTTCACTTTAAAGAGAGGATACCATAGCTAAAACCGTATCTAAGTTGACTTCGTTGAAGTACCAATACCCACTGCTACTAAGAACCTAACTGATTTCTCCCTTTAGGACAAAGATCATTACCTAGGTTTTCTCAGTAATTTCCAACTTAGGAATTCTATGAGACCTTCCTAACAAGTAAGGTAGCATTAAGATGTAGATTACAGTGAAACGCAGACAAGCAGAAAGGATTTCCGCAATGGATTAAGCTGACAACCTCTCTTAATGAAGCAGACGACGTACTTCCATGGTCTAATTTGAAGAACTAAACCGGTATCTTTGACTGGTTTATAGGCCGGTTTTCCCTTCTCTTTATCAACCAAACTACAGCTTACAGGTTGGCTGGCTGGCTAATTCTAATAAACCTGTGCCAAAATAGTGGTATCCACTATCTTCTAACCAAAAGTATCAAAGATGTATAAGGTTACTGCAACAGCCGTTCATTACAAATTTCCGCTTTGAGAATGGGCATTCAGTGGTTTTACATCTACTATAAGGTTCTTTCTAATAAAGCAAAGGTCTTTTGAAAATCACTCGGAATCTAAAGGACCCTTTCACTTTCTAGCGAATAGAAATAAGCATCTGTGAAGGTAAAACGATGTTCTTATGAGCATCTGCCCAATGATAGAGGCTGAATGGCTCATGAATAGAAGGGGATAGCCCCTTTCCACCTCAAGCGCAAGAAACTCCGGTAGTGTAAGCATTCAATGGAGTTCCCAAAGAAGTCCTTTTGCTTACTGGTACTACCCTGTCCTACCCCTGCGGAACTAGAACCAGTGACCGAAAAAGAATCGCTCTTGTCTCACTCTATCGTATCGTAAGCCCTTCTTAGTACAACCGTTTCCCCTCCCTACTCCAACAGGTGAGATGACTTCAAGAAATACATCATAATCCTCTAATCAACTATTCTACCGACGAAGAACTGGGTTGTATGGCAAGCGCCGCCCCAGCAGTGTTACCGCTACGTCGAAATGGGGAAGATCGCTCGAATCGCCCAATTTCATCTCCTCTCTCCCGTGGTCGAGTACTTCGTCCCATAACATCTTGAATGAATAGCCGCCTTAGCAGCCCTGTAGAGGCTCACTTCCATGCCTTTACGACCCGACCCTCTCACTAGATCGACAGACATCTTTGTAACCTAATAGCCCCCAAAAAGATTCTTTTCAGAAAATAAGCATATCTACCTTGAGGATCTTCTGGAAAGTCGCCTACGGAAAGAGAAAACCCAACCAATATGAGCCAATACTTGCCTTTCCCATGGAAGAGAGTAGCCCCGCGTATTGATTCATTAACCGAAACGGAGATGCTGCTCTATCTCTCCCCTCAAGCCATAAATAAATGTGAAGGATAAAGAACTAGAAAGGCTGCAAAAGTGGAATCATTTCTTTATTGTGATAGTTTAACCGCGAATTCCAACATATCTTTCTTCCTTGCACGGTAACAACATAAGAGTAGCGAGTGCAGGGCGTAGAAGCATTATTTCTTGTCTTGCATTTGTCGTTGATAATGCTGAAATCGCTAGTTTTGACCCCCATATGCATAAATCTAAGCAAAAAAAGCCGGTTCCCCCGATAACAATTTCAAACTATAAAGAAACGAAATATTATAGGAAAGATTTTCGCTATTAAAGAAAAGTCAGGAGAATCGGCTTTCTAACTTACTTATCTTAAAGTAAATGATAAAAACTCTACTTTAAAGGCGTCAAACTCTCTTTTGTGCCATGAGTTTAGAGGACTGATAGGAAGTCTACTCTACTACAAGAGAACACTCCACGCTATCTTTCTCAGAGCTGCCACGGGAGTGCCATGTTAGGCATTTCTTTTAGGTCTTTCTTGTTAGGTGTTAAGACCAGGTCATTCCTCTAACCGTAGGTGTCCCTTAATGTGTGGGCAATGCTGCTGCAGATACTTTGTCCTTGGCCTCTTCCCGGATTCCTATCTCTGGGTGATTTCCTCCTGTGATCCGTTCATGGCAACGAAGCGATCTTGCGTAAAAGCACGAAGAAAGGGTTAGCTAGCCCACCCCCTGATCAGGGGTTCCATCCG
Organism: Tanacetum coccineum; assembly: GCA_026074375.1. Lineage (NCBI taxonomy): Eukaryota > Viridiplantae > Streptophyta > Magnoliopsida > Asterales > Asteraceae > Tanacetum > Tanacetum coccineum. Next base: position 52,448 of record BQNB010021189.1, on the reverse strand, counting down.
AACTAGTAGAAGAAAGACAAGTAGTCAAGGAGGCTGATTTTGAAGAGTTTATGGCAATAGATGAAGTGGCTCGAAGTCTATATAGGGAAAGTGATGGGCAAAGGAAGAAGTCCATAACGCTGCCGAGAAAGTCTTGGGCCTGTGCTTGGTTTGATCTGAGAAGGTCATGCCGCTGGTGCAGTGCCAAGGCAAGATTTGATACCCATCATCTCGAGGGATGGAGAGGATGAGCAGTATAGCCCCTGTCCTGAAAAGTTCTCCTTGCCGTAGCAAAAAGCAAAATGGCCCTTTTCTGTTTTCCAACTACAGCTTTGTTATCAAGGGGAGATTTTTGATCCAGAACAGAAATACAATAAAAGGGCTTTCTCCAGTCTTTCATAAGATAATGCTCTATGAGCACATTTCCGCGACATGGTAAATTTACATGAGGCAGTTTTCGAAATTTGTTGCTTCCTCCAATGACATGCACTAGATTTCTGCTGAGTGCTTAATCTATTCTCCTCACTGGAAATGGGCAAGCAAATAACTAAGGCTGACTTTTCATTGCGTGGATACACAGTTATTCTTAGCCTCTTAGTGTGAGAACCGCCGAGCAGCTCCCTATGAAGTATAGGTATAGCTCGAGACATTAAGTGTTTGATTGGTCACATCTTGTCACAACATGAAACTGTAAGAACATGAAGTAGTTACGAACTTCTGAAGTGAACAAGACTAATGTAGCAGTGCCGTCCGACAGCTGAGTACCTCGTCCCCGACCTGTGATCACTCGGCTCGAAGTAGTATACCTGGGCATCCTTCCTATCGCAATGCCCCTAAAGTAGAAGTGAGATAAACTGCAAGGGATTGCTGAATATTGATCCATTTTGGCACTTTCAGTCCTCTATAAACTTTTGGAATATCTCTTACACAGGAAAAAGACTTGCATCAATCAATGGCATGAAGGAGTTGAATCAGGAACAGAAAGACTTTCAAAGCCAAAGCAAAGGCATTCATTTAGCAGGAGTTTACGCTGCAAAGACGATTTAGCTCTTTCTCTTCTTTAACTAGTTACATGAATAATTGGGCTAGTTTATACTAACTTCCAGTCTACATAAACTTCCATTCAATATTGAGTTACACTCCTTCTCCCTACTGCTTCCCATATACCCACTAATGTGATTCTTCGTCCTACCTGACTATTGGAAAAATTTCCATTCGAGAAGAGAAGATGTACGAATAAAGCGAAGCGACCCTCGACCGGGACGGTAGAGGTTGTTTAAGAATCGAGATAGGCACCGTGAAAGAAAGAACTTCGCTAGCTTACCCCATGTAGCAGTCCTAGTAAATACCTATGCTTTATGGAATAGGGCCCTTTAGGATATGATTACAATGCTTCAGTTGTCATTGATCAAGAAGGAAATAAAAAAGGAATTTATTTTTTGGTGCGATTGCCAGGGAATTGAGACAGTTTAATTTGACTAAAAGACTTTCAATTAGCTTCCTTAGGTAGTATAAGATGAGACCATGAATCTAACCTAGATCGAAACATTCACGTGTCGACGGACAACACTTTGCCGGACACGTCCGACCGGCAAACAAAGATAGCTAGGCCCCGGTTCCTAGGGTTAGGGTATTCCCTATTATGTTATAAGCCTACTCAGACCAGAACTAGTTTATTCTCTTTCGCCTATCGGCCGGCCGGCTTTAAGCAACCTTCCCATTTCCTGCTGAGATCCCAAGTCCCAAGTAGGACACTCTTGCCACCCACGACCTGCTTTAGAGAATCCCGCTCCTGTCTCCCCTAGACGTTGTACTCGGGCATCCACCGGTGGGTTTTTTTATCCTTCCATGTTTCCGAGTGTATGCTTGGATAGTTAGAGCGCCCATAGCGCGAGAATGTACCCTTGTGGGGGGGCGGCGGTCCATGACATAGTCCATTTCAGGCAAGTGGCCCGTTTTAGTCCATGGTCCCATTGATGGTCGGTGCAAGGCCAGAAATTGAACACATTGATATCCGCTCGTCCCGTCCTTCGCTCAGCCTTCCCTCGTTGTGGTCATTACAAACCATTCTGTCGTCTGCGAAGTACCTTGTTGTGCTGTCCAAAACCTAAATTAGGACGTTCGCCAGGGCCCTCTGTCCTCCTCCCTTTCTCCAACATCGTAGGGGTTCCGGACCCCACAAAGGGAGGAGGCGAACTGAACATCTCAGCCATTGGCGGAATTTCGCCCGCATCCGATCCCAATTCTTGTTCCCAACCCGGATGACGGTTTGGGTGAATTGTGACCTCGTACAATCGTGGTCGGGTGACAACAGCGCGCTTCGTCACAGTACTTACTTATGGCCTAACAGGTACACTTTGGCCAAGTATCCTACAAAGGACTCCGAGAGCCAGAAGTTTAAAGAAATTGTGCCATAGAATGGGCGCACTCAACCTTCGTAAATGTCGCGCCCGAATGAATTAGTTGTCCCGAGAAATGTTTAGAAAAAGTGACGAAAAGAGTAATAAGAAGTGAAAAGACAGAGAACCACATCCCATCCAGAAAAGCAAAGTTCCCACTGATGGTAAACTTAAGTGTTAAGCGAGCTCTAAGATCACATCTTTGGAATAAAATCCAGTTGGAAAAGAAATTCCAATTGAGAAGATAAGCTGCCCATTAGCATCATGGCATAGTAAAAAGGAAATTGAGAGGCATGCCCCCCAACTTCCGCATATCCTTGCTCCATCGACCAATGGCAAGGGTGGAATCACCGAACCTGCACTCAGGAATAGTAATAGCTTTGAAAAAAGGCGTGATTCCTTAAGTGAAAGACGCTATCCGCATAGTTAGAATGCCGCAAGCAAAGATCATAGTAAGCCTATGACTGCAAGTTGAAGAAGCTATGACCCTCTTTAGATCGTTCTGTAATATTCCAGTGTTGCCGCAAGGATACGTCATAAGCTCCTGCAAAAGTATAAAAACAAAGCGCTTGGTGGGTATTCAAAAAAGGGAGCACCTTGCTATCATGAAAACGCCAGAGGTTACCAAGATTACTGCATGAATCAAAGCGATACTGGAGTGGACCCTCCATTAGCATCGTGACCAGTAAATCGGATCCTCCTGTGCATAATTTCCCAAGCAGCACCAATAAGAAGTAAAATACAAATAAGAGTATGGCATTCAATCTCATATTGCGAGAAATCCAAGAATTTCTGGGGACACTAGCACAAGCAAAAATGGTGGAAAAGTCTACTGTTTGAAAGAGAGTAAAACAACCCCGACATCCCAGGAGCTAATCTCCAAAATCACCTACTCATTGACAAGCCATAGCTTTTATAGCTGCTTTATCCCTAAGTCGTGTGAAACCCCAGAAAATAATATAACAAAATATGAAGCAAGACCTACTCCCCTCCCATCCACAATAATTGAGAGAGTTATCTCCAGTCACCAACATTGGCAAAACAAGTAAGGAATGGATAAATACCACATAATCTAGGGCTATGCGGATCCTCAACATATATAAATGGAATAAAAGATGGACCAAGTACTTATGATGTAACCACAATTAACATCACGACGGTCGGGCTATCGTACACGGGTCAGAAGTGAATTACGAGTCGGACCAATTTGCGAATCGAGCGAGCGTCCCCTTGCATGCAATTGATTGGTGGTGAACCTCTCATTCTAATTCAGTGCTACTCCGAACCGTGAGCGGGAAGGTTTCCCATCACACGGCTCATCAACTTGATCCTCCCGGAACCGTATGTCCAACAGGCCTGGAAAAAGAGAAGGTCTCGCTTTTCCTTTTCCACTCAAGTTACGGCATCTGCCGTGCTTAGGCCCTTCGTCCCTTCCCTAATAAAAGAGTCCCAACCGCCTCCTAGTTATCTCTAATAAGCGTGCGGGCCTGCCCCCTTTTTTTAGTAGTGGTTGTCACTACCGAAGCTAAGAAAGTAGCTGGATCCAAGAAAGGGGTACTACCGACACCTCTGCCCCACCATCCTATCCAGTTCGCGTGGTCACACCGGTTTTCCACCGATAGACCCTTAGAGTATTCAGTCGATACAGAGTGCGCTTGAAGTGGGGGGTGTGCTGTTCCCTATTGGCTGGGCCCTTCCCCATAAAGGCCCCACCGTCTGGGCATAACGCCCTCTGCTACCCAATGCGAGGCGCCGTCTTACCTTCCCTGTCCAGGATCGCTCCCTCACCTATAGCGTTCGTGAATCGGCCTCCTCACACTGTGTATCGATCGAAAGGCGGGCGGCCACAGCCCCCAACCAAGGGAGTGGTTTTACGTCCCAGTATTCCCCCCTTATACCCGACAGCAATGGTGCCCCGGGTGTGGGTTAGATGCGGGGTCGAGTCCGTATCGGCCGCGAGCAACACCGCGACCGAACTATCATCTACTACGCAAATTCCTTCCGTGACTTCACGGTCGCAAAGAAGCCACCAAGAAACATCAAACATTTCCGATGAGATCATGGAGCATTCTTAATAGCAAGCACTAGCCTCCCGTGCGACTTTCCATAAAAGCAAATCAAAGATAAATCGTAAGAGAAGCAAACGCAACGTATTGGTGCATTATAGCGGTTCCTTCGATCCTAGAAAACTCCGAAAAAACCTGCTACGGAATCTACCGAGCCGGGGGCATAAAATAGATAAGTAGATACAAATTTCGAGTGTGATCAGACAACTAAAAATCAGACAATGATAGAGCGGCTTGTGATTCAGGATTGATCGACGCCCGAGGAACGCTCGACCAAATGAATGAGCACAAGGTGTAAGCCCCAATGATAAAAAAACCTAGGCGCGGAGCATTTTCGGGGGCTAGCCTCCTTCCTTCTTACTTGACTTACAATTCGACCTTTTTTCTGTTGAATTTGGAAGCATTTCCACTTTATCCCATTCTCTGTTTAAGAACTCTGCGCCCCCTTAGCCTCCGTCATTTGACTAAGGCTGGAAAGAGTTGCTGCTTTATGAAGCTGTAACCTTCTTGTCTTTGATTCTTTGATCGGAATACGGATGAGATCAGAAAGGCAATCATTGGGGCAAACGATGCAATAGCTTCGGTTAGAGCGAAGCCCAAAATGGCATAACCAAATGATTGTTTAGCCAATGATGGATTACGAGCCACGGAATGAATCGAGGAACTAAGGACGTTTCCAATACCGATAGCAGCTCCCGCTGAAGCAATTGTAGCAGCTCCGGCCCCTATTAGTTTTGCACCTTCTAACATCTCGGTGGAAAATCTCCTCACGCTTTGTTCTTTTTTCCTATCACGATTTGATTTCTATATTCCCTCTCTAGTCTAGATCCTCGTCGAAGTCTTTCCCTCGGTCTTTATACTTGGACATCCACTTTTCCATGCTACGCATTTCTGTTCGATCTTGTAACTCGCTTGCTCGCATAGGCGACACAAGCGACACTGAACACCAACCCAATCGCGAGAAAAAAGGAGAAGCAACTAAAGAAGGGTGACGAAGCTTCTTTGCATTCCCATAGTGCTGTCCACTATCGACTAAACCGTTCCGAGTCGTACAACGAAGGTGATTACATACCAAGTGACGCATGCTCTAATCTCGTACCTTATAAGTAAGCTCATTTATGCTCTCTACTCCTCCCTCGCGCCTTTTCGTACGAGATCTTTCTTTCTCTTAGAAGGATTTGAGAAGGGTGAAGTGGCGACTTTCGAAAGTTTCGACTTTTGATCTTTCGTCCCTTAGCGCACAAGCACTAAGCAGTTAACTACCTTTTTTCTTCTCTTTCATCCCAGACTCTTCTTTTTTTAGATAAAAAATAAGAATCCAAGATCCCGAGAAACTACACTAAAAGGAACTGTTAAGTATAGACGAATGCTAGAAATGATAGTAACACCTGGGCCCTCGAAATACCAAATCCAGCTTAAGTCCAAAAGGGCCACACTTTAACTAGACAGAAAGGTCGCGAATAACCGCGTTCTCGATCAGTGAAACCCAGAGTGATGGCCTTCTGGACGATACATTCGTAATGGATCCATCATATACTTATTTTTAGATGGTGCTAATTTGGCCGATAGTCTTCATCATCCTCAGACAGCTTAGAGCAGTGGGCCTACCTCAATGGCTTGGATACCCCTGAGTACATATCCAGAACGTGTACTCAAGAACACAAGAAAAGAGGCTTTAAATGCCTTCTGTTTTTTTTTGATCAAAAAGTAGTGTTTTCCCGTGTCGTGTAGCAATAAACTAGAGAGTTTAGTTTAAGGTAAGCCGGCTAATAGGACAGGAGCTAGCTTGCTGCGAGAAAGGGTGAGTGTTCAGTACGCTCTTTAAGCTTTAACAAGGGCTAAGCCCTAGGAATGGCTTGCTGGCCTGTTGGAGGAGTGGAACGAAGTTATTCCGTTAAGAAGCTCGAGTGGGAGACGGCTGAGTGTCAGTAGGTGCCTAAATGAAAGCGATTAAGCGTCGGTGCTTTGCTGGCTTGCGGCTAGCTCGTGCAATCCATCAAAAGATGATTCCGCGGTTAGTAAGCTAGCTTTGTAAGCTAAGCAAGCCTGGTTTCTACCGGGCACTATGGTAGGACGTGGATCGACCAAGAGAAAATGGACTTCTCCATAATTGTAATAGAAGATCCACATCCACATTCCACGGGCTTTCTCCCTTCACGAAGGAGATATGAATTCATTCAGGCGGGTAAGGGCTTGGGCTTGACCCTGTGTTCTCTCCTGTCGGTCGGACGGCGAAAACAGCAAGTCATCTCATTCAGTGGTGGGTGTTCGTAGAAGAAGAGAAGCGTCCCCAACGAGGTGGCAGATTTTGATGGTGTCTCGTCGCTTGGGATGCTGGGAGATCCATAGATTTCTGGAAAGAGTTCCCCAGAATAGTACCCGCTAGCGCGCTTAACGCTTACGCAGTTGATCGATCAGATAGCCCTTCGGGCAACCAACCGAAACACAAACCGCACTTCAAATTCCATTCCGATCAACAACTTGAGTATGGTTGAGTGGCTAAGAGGCATGGTTTGCTAAATCACATACAAGAGATTGTATCATGTTCAAATCCCATTTCCTCCGGACAGAATGAAACGGGCGGCGAAATGACTGAGTGAAAGAACCTCTTGGGATTCCCCAGCCCCCCAGAATAGCACTACTTATGACTAGGAGCGGAAGAGACCTTTGCGCGTTCTTGTGGTTTGATCGGCCCTATCGTCTTTCTATATAGCAAGCTTCCCTCCGCGGACAGGCCGGCTCTCGGTTCTTGACATGGTTTTGGGGATTAGGCGCAGTTGAAAGAGCTGCTCGAAAGCTTGACGAAGATCGAAAAAGGCATATTATATATATTACGATTTTTTTAGTACAAGGCTTTTTTACTAGTGACAGTGGTAAGATAGGGCACTATTCGATGAATAAAACAATTTTAGGAAAGTTGGTTCAGGTAGCTTGCAGCTGGTTAGAGCCAAAGGACTGAAAATCCTTGTGTCCGAGGGGTCGAATCCACTTCTAAGCGGCCTAGGTCCAAAGGCCGGAGCGAGCCGGAATTTGAATTCAAGTGCAAGAGTAAGGCCAAAAAATGTAGCGCTCCTGCACTATAGCGCCTTTTTGCGTCGCCCATCTGTGTGAGCAGATTTCGAAAAAAAAAAGCTGTTTCTTAGGTTCTTCCCGCGCCCTGGCCCAAAGGTTGGGTGAGTCGGTTTGAGTGTTCATCGATCGGTTGGATCTAAATGCTCCGGGGTGGGAGTACGAGGTGTAGAGCAGTCCTGGTCAGCGCATCTGTTTTTGGGTACATAGGGCCATAGTTCGAATCCTGTCACCATTGATGTGAAGGCATTATTCCGCAGCAAATACTCAAATATGAACATCCATCGACCGTTACACAACTTCCTTTACTCCCACTCGTATAATACTTTCTATAATCAGCACACGAGACTATAGCTAAGATCATTTAGCGCCACCAGTAGAATATATAACAACCTATAAGAACACTTTTCCTCTTTCTCAGTGCTTTCTTTAGGCTCCTGGCTGCTCGTTGGGTAGAAACACAACCCATATGATTTAGAATCTTGAGCATTCGGGCTTCTTCTTTTTTTTTTACAAAATGCTTCTTGCTAAGTCTTATGGTAGGCTCTAGTTTGGAGTGGGTGTCGCGTGACGGGTTCCCGAACTTTATTCTTTCATTTATATTATACGGGGCCTAGTTAGGGAGAAATATCGATGGCAATACAAGGATGGATTTTCTATTTCGGAAGGGTGCTTACTGAACAGAGTTTCCACACTACGCTCAGTGCTCTTCTTGCTAAAGTCCCTTGGAGCCAATCCGCTGTGCCTACAAAAAAAAAAAAAAAAAAAAAAAGAAGCTTGACATATGAAGGCGCTTTGAAGCCCTTCCCGAAGGAAAAGGAATGGCCCTTCCTCTTACCTTCCGTTGAGACTGGCAGATAGAAAACTGGGCTTTCTCCCTCTTCTACCGAAAGCCGCGGAGCCAACTCTGTCTCATCCTTCAGCCCCCTGGTTAAGGCCGATCCTAACCCTCCTCGTCCGCCTAGGAGGCACCTGTTTGAGATGAAGGCACTGGTCGTCTAACCAAGGATGGACCCAAGATTCATTGTCTTGCTGTGCAGAAGCTTCCTTCCTGCATCTGCAGCGCGCTTCCCCAAAGACGGCACACAATTGTAACAATATCATCGCGATAGCGCCTTTGGCTCTACTCTAATTGGCAACGAACAATGGAGTTGAATTCCTCGACAAGCCTAGGCCCTCAGTTCCTTCCTCCTCTATCCGAATCATGATGGCTCCTCTCTGATCTTGTGGAGTGCCTTCGCCCAAAATTCTCCAGATACGCCTTTACTTTTATATAGTCCAGAGGGAAAGCTTATGAACGGTTCCCCCGAAATTACACGCTATTCGTCTCATCCTTCTCGCCCGGATGGTAGGTAATAAATAAAGGAGGAGAGACTGTTTTGACTTCAACCGAGGAAGCTACGCACCCGCCGTTCTTTTTGTTTGAATCACAGCCAGGTCGGGCAGCCCGCAGGGCTGAATTCTAAAGAAGGAATGTCTGGCCTTGTCCTATTGTATGCAGGTTCTTGCTCTATAAAATCGCTTCAACTTTGAGTGGGCTTGGCCCGCGCCTTGACAAGGCTGTGCCCCTCCTTCCACCTTAGAGAGAGCCGGAGATTAGGGCCTTTTGTATGACGATTTTGATTGATATAGGATCAATGAGTTTTAAGTGTTCATCAGGATCGACATCCCCAAGGTTAAGAATTCGATGACTGGCCTTCGCTGCTAAAGAATCCCGAATTGGTCGATTCGGAATCGTGCTGGATTGGAGGAATCCGGAGCCAGCAAGATCTTCAACGGGTTCGAAAGTGCTTTTGATTCCAGGCGCCGCCCAATTACTATGGAATTCGCTATAATCAACTGTCACTATCAAAGGAAAGGACCCGTTCGAAGTTTGTTCTTTCTTTTTTTGATTTGTTCTTTTTTTATAGGTGGATAAACTCTATTGCACTCAACCTCACGTAATATTATGCCAATTCCGCCTAAAAAAATCTTGAGGTGATCAAGAGGGCCCCTTTTCAGTAGATGAGATTAGGATGAAAGGTATTATCTCAACGATGCTTTTCTCTGGCTTGCTTTTCAAAATTTCATTTTGGCCTACGGTAATGTAATCGAGCTTTTCAAATTGTTTTTTTTGAGACTTCTTTCAAAGGGGAATGAAGACCTTCCTTAGAAGTTGTCGCTCGATCGAAAGGATATAATACATACAAAACCTGAACTTCGCGGACTTTCCGAGGTATAACCTTCGCCACGACATTAGTGGATTAGCTCTTCGCGCTTCCCGCAAGCTTTTTTTTATAGGAGAGAGTCAGGGGGCGGTACGAAGAGTGGGTCCGCTCCGCAAAGCTTAGCTTTTCGTTCCCTCCCCCTATCCGGTCGGCCTTATAATTACCATCTGCTCCTTTCTCTTTATGGAAATCTCAATACCCGAGCTCCTGCTTCCTTGTGTCTTCACCTTCACACGGCGCTCGCCGGTTGTATCACTACTCACACATCCCGCTCCTAAGGGTAAGGTCTCTTGGTGTTAGAATCTTTACGGAATGAAATCGCATATGTTGTTGAATTGCCGGGAATTCATGATAATGATAATGACGTTGCCAGGTTCTAAGGGAGCTACTATGTCTGTTTTTTGTCGATCGAGCCGCTCCACCTCATTCCACTTGTCCAGCCCCTCTTCACGACTTGTACAATCGATGCCCAGGAGATAGCCAACTCCTATTGCTCGAAAAAATCAGAAAGCGACGATTTTGGCACCAAATATCCGGAGTGTGAAAGAGCAGCTGTGAGAAGCGCAAAAACCATCAAAAAACGAACGATTGTTCGTGAGGTTTCCACAGATAGACCCCTTGTTCGGCAAACGACACAATTACATACCTGAGTAACAACCGATGGAATGAACGAAATACGAAAGTTAAACATAATTATGGTCATTAGATCTTAGTTGTAACTTGATCATGACGATTTGTTGATGTTGCACCCGATCAAGTGATGGAAAGTGGCCAAACATAGGGAACGACCCGGGAGGAGTAGGAAACAGGAGACAAGAGAAGCGAGAACCACTTAATGGAGAATCGATTTATTTCGTCCTTTGTTCCCCATAAGCAACTGGGATCAAAAAGCAACCAAAATTTGATGACTTATTAAAGGAAAGACCGAAGTAAGCAAGCAGCTTATTGAAGACGTTGCAAGATATGTCGGGAGGCCTCCGTTGATGTGTTACGATCAAAATACGAGTCCAAAGGCAAGGTAAGAACTCAGAAAGGGTTTAGCTAATAGAGATATTTAACTCTTCCGGGAACCATAACGCGTAAACCATTCAAACCAAGACCGAACAATATCCGAAACGGAACGGATTCGAACTTCCTCCTAGAATAGTTTACCGGTGCGAATGATATCAAGGAATAGATAGTAATTTAAAAGGATACATTAGAAAGATTTTTAGGAGTCTTTATGCATATACGTATATTAGATGCATTTTATTTTTTCTCTTGATTTTTGTTCCTCTGCATGTGCCAAAATCATGAAAATCAAACCGAGCTTGGATGGAACTGAACAAGATTTGGCGAACGGGTCAAAGGCTTTTTTATTGATAAAGTAAAAGGAGGTTATTCAGTAGCCATCGCAGGTTTCATTACTTTTATTCCATTCTGTCTTCTCATAAGAAGAGGAAGGATATCGAATGATCAATTCACCATTGAGAGCATTAAGCCCAAAAGGACGAATATTGTGGTGTTCTAACAACAGCAGTCAAACGAAGGCGTGAATGCGATATGCCAGCGGAAAAGAAAAGGATAGAAGCTAGAGACTGGCCTATATTCCTACTAATGTGATCCCAATTACTTCAAATATGTTCTATACTATGATATATTGCTCTGATGTTTTTCCAATTATCTTTTTTGAAGCAGATATGTTCTATAAGAGTAGTACCAAAGGCAGCACCTTCTGATTTCATAATCAAAAATGGAAAATTGGCTATGGAGATTCCGTGCGGTCAGAAATTAATACAGACACAAAGGGCTTCGACAGGAAAGTCGTTTCGATCCAATCCATTCTTGGGGTCAAATAAAGACAAAAAAGGATATGTAAGTGACCTAGCACGGCAAAGCACTCTCCGAGGGCATGGAATGTCTCATTTTTTGGTAAGAATCTCCGCAGTAATGTCTCTGTTAGATTTTCCGGTCGAAATACGGGAAAAGTCCATTCAATTCTTGATGGAAATGGAGTTTTGCGAATTCTCCCCGGAACTGGAAGATCATTTCGAGATCTTCGAACATATTCGAGGGTTCAATGTCACTATTGTAACTTCGGCCAACACACAAGATGAGACTTTACCACCGTGGAGCGGCTTTTTTCAAAAAAGATGAGAGGGAAAGTCAGTAAGATGTTTTTTTACGACAAGACAGCTCAGGAGGAGTAGAAAGTTGCCACAACCTAGGAGGGGTTTATATTATAGGAAGCCAAAAAACTTGAGCCTTTTTACAAACTTCTTATCTTAAAGGGGGAGAGCGACAGGACGGCTTCAAGGAGAACGTCGAGACGCCATCAGTTTGGAGCGCGAGGCCAGCAGAGCTTGCTGCAGAGGAGATCCGGTAACTTTTATGAATGTGGAGGAGTGGGGCATTTTTCTCGTTACTGTCCCAATGTTCAGACGGACGAATGCTGCTGGGGGAGTGCAGAATAGACCAGCTGAAGATGGAAGAGTGCACGTTGTGGAGCCTAGAGCCCGGGAAGCTCTAAAGGTAAGTGAAAGTCGGAAACATTGCGGGGGTTCTGAAGCTTAGGAGAGGAGACAGTTTCGCTGTCGTTAGATTGTGTGGCAACGTGAGCCAACGCCAGCAGAAAGGAGGAGGAGACGGAAGGCTGTATTCCGAATCTATGCCCGAATTGGACAGTGCAAAGATGATCATTGATGCTGGGAGTTCGGATAACATAGCGTCCACGGAGATGGTGGATCAGTTGGGGCTGGGGAAGTGAAAGCAGGACGTATGGTGTGAGGTCGTCCCTATGTATTACATATCCTACTCGGAAGACCATGGTAATACGAGTAGGGTGTTACCTGCGTAGGGAGAACACCGGTTGACTTTTAACAGCAAACGCGGTTATTGCCATCAGAGTTGGCTAAGGAGAAAGGTGTTGGCATAGCATTTCTGGACGTGGGGGAAGAGTCCATAGAATGCTATGCCTTGATAGCAAAGCCAACTAGCAGAGTCGAGGATCGGTGGGATGCCGTAGCTTTAAGAGATAAGGGCTGAGGCAATCGGAAAGGCTTTTTTTTTAGGAAGGAGGCCCCCTCCTATGTTGTAAAAGGGAAGTGCAGATCTTTCTGCAACACTCTTCCGGCTTGATTACCCCCTAAGAGGAGGATATAGAAGCAGATTTAGTTGCAGGTAGGAGTGAGTCTACCCTGCAAAGCGGCTTCTCGCTTATCCCCATTTGGGAATGAGGAGATCCGACGTCAAGTGCAGGAATTGCTGTCGAAGGGGCGGGAGAGTCTCCGTCCGTGTTCAACGCCTGCTTGACTAGCTCAAAAGGAGGCAGCTGGAGTGTGTAGATGGGCTTTGAAGCAGGGCCACAGATATTTCAAAAATGAATAAGCAGGAGAAAACCCACATTTATCCGCACCATGGCCTGCCAAAAGTGGAATCGGGGGAGGCTTTGGAAGAAAGGTTCTGAACTAGAGAGGGACCTCCCTACCCCGCGACAGATTAACTAGAGGAATGCCAGGTGATTTTTCAAGGAGGCGCTTGAAAGACCGGCCTTGAGAGGACATTCTCTTTCTTGAGCTTTCGTGGGTTACAAGATCGACTAGCACATCCAGCTTACTCTATCGACAGCCCGGCCAGATGAAGGATCAAGGAAATCGGGATCAGCTGCCTTTACTTTATTTAAGGGGGGTCTTGAATCTCATGTCATCAAAAGTAGGCAGGCTTTGAATGTCATCAAAAGTAGGCAGGCTTTGAACAACCAGATAAGAATCAGTTCCTCAAGGGCTTTCGTCCATCTATCTCCGGATGCAAGCATTGATCTTGAATGGTGCAGTTATCATATCTCTTAGGAGGCACTACCTCCAGACCTGCCCGACTTCCTCAACCTATCGGTCGAGTCACTTCCTTCCACTCGCCTTACAAGGACCTACTGGACTATCGGCTTTAGATAGTCATCTTCCTCCCCCTATCCTTTCTTTTCACTCGCTTCCTCTCGTCTTTGAGTCGAGTAGCTCTTCTCGATTGCTCTCAACCGCTTCTCCTTGAAAAGTAAAGGTAGGAGCACTTTAACGACGGAATGTACATATGCGCGCGAAGGTGCCGGACAATTGAATGAAGGCTCTTTTTGCCTTCAGTAAAATCGGACAAAACATTGACTAAGTTGATTTAATTCGCATGAGAGGGCTTCGGGACAATCGAGGTGTCAAACATCCTCATTTTGTCTGTTCGCAACTTTCTTTCAATTGCTGGCAGTTGCCCCTGTCGGTGGACCACCCCCCCCAAAAAAACAAAAAATTCCTATATTTAGCTTTCTTTTTTTTGCCAAAATGAAAAAGAAGTTCTCGCTTATTTTTCTAATTTTTTTCATACTTTATTTAGATGTGGGCACTCCTCAGCCCGAGGACAATCTCTCAAATACACATTAAGATGTTGACCCTTTTTCTTTTCTTTGCTGATTCCTCTCAATGAAATTTTCCATGTTGCACTAAGTTACTTACGGATGTATGCATGCAGTCCGGGAACACTTTGGGGTAAACACCCATCCAAACAACTCCAACAAGAAAAGGTATAAATATGAAAACTTCTCTACCATTTAGATCGGAGAATTTATGGAGGAAATCCGGTTTTAAATTCCCAGAAACCACACGATTATATAGCCAAAGGGAATACGCCGCGCCTAAAATCATCCCAAGCGCTGCTAATGTGGCTACTAAGCTATTTCTTTGGAAAGCTCCTACTAAGATGAGAAATTCCCCGATAAAGCTGCTAGTACCAGGTAAACTCATATTGGCCAAAGTGAAAAAGAAGAAAATGGTAGAGAAATTCGGCATGGTGCTCACTAAACCTCCGTAATATCTAACAAGTCGAGTCTTATGTCGGTCATATAGAACACCAACACATAGAAAAAGGGCTGAAGAAACCAGTCCATGACTTAACATCAGTAGAATGCTACCTCCAATTCCCTGTATGTTCAGACTAAACATACCAATAGTCACCAGATTCATATGAGCTACTGAGGAGTAAGCAATGATCTTCTTAAGATCGATCTGTCTTAAAGTGGTCAAGGAAGTATATATTATAGCAATCGCGCTTAAAGTATAAATGAAAGGAGTGAAACAAAGTGTCGCTTCAGGAAACATGGGTATTGAAAATCTTAAAAAGCCATAGGTTCCCAATTTTAAAAGAATTCCCGCCAAGAAGACGGATCCTGCCGTAGGTGCCTCTACATGAGCTTCGGGTAACCAAATATGAACTGGTACCATAGGCACTTTGACGGCGAAAGAGGCGAAAAAAGCAATCCATAGAAAGATTTGGCGCCGCTCACTAAATTCTGTGGTTAATAAAATTTGTAAATCGGTGGTTCCTGTTTGGAAAAGAATCAACAGAATAGCTAATAGCATAAAAACAGATCCAAGTAAAGTATAAAGGAAAAGCTGATATGCTGCCTTGATCTTTCTTTGTCTCGAACCCCATACCCCTATAATAATGGTAGAGTAAGGGGTGGCCCCAAAGCGGAATTGACCGGTGGTGATTGGTCGAAGCTCCAGTAGGTAGCCACTCCCTTCTCAGGGAACCGTACGTGAGACTTCCGCATCATACGGCTCCGTCCCGAGCTTCCGTCGTCGGCCTTGTCATTAGACCACTATCTATGCATGTATTTTCAGCCTGGACTCTATAAAAGCATCCATGAAACTAAGGAACTTATGGCCGGATGATGAGTCGACAAGTCTGTCCATGTAAGAGAGTGGAAAGCGATCCTTTTCTTATGAAAGTGTTCTACCGCACACATATCAAGAGGCTACTCGCCAGCTAGGTCAGAGATTGGAGAAACATTTGGGACAGCGCTTGTTAAGATCTGTTAATGTCTACCCACATTCGCGACTTCCCATTGGACTTCTTAACCATGACCACGTTGGCAACTCAATAAATCTGGGTAATGGACTTCTCTGATGAAGTAGGCGGAGAGTAATTTGTTGACCCCTACCTGGCTGGATCGAAGCCTCGGTTCTATAGTATTAGCCGCTATCGCGACTCTGCCCCTGTATGCAATTGTGTCTGATAAAAATCTCATATATTATATCTGTTTGGTTAGTATAGCTTGATGAGTCACATTTAAGTTCAGTTATGTGTGATGGCAGAAGAGAAGAAGCGAAGCTCCCTGGCTGACGGGCTCCTGGCGAAAATTGAAGCATTGGCTCTGAGGAAATTGGCGATGTTTGAATGGGATCCTCTATTCTCGCCATGACCTCCTCTTTCGGAGCCGTATGCTGAGATGGTTTGTTCATTTTCTGTTAATTTCGAGCCGACTTGTGTAACCTTTTCTTTTATGGCTCGTCATCATACAATTGCATTGTGGTAGGTGTAGGTTGCCCTACTGGTTGAGCTTTTCTACGGGTGTACTCGCCCCGTCTATGTCTATATAAGGAGTCATAAATGTATCATGGTGATGGATAAAATTGATTTTGCAAAGCTGCTGCTGGTTTTGGTTCGTCTTATTCTTTATGGTCGCCAGTTTGAGCTGCTGGTAGGCCTTGCAAGTAATAACTTCGACGTAGCTCCCCGCGTCAACCAAAATGCGGTTGACTTTTAAATTGGAGATCACGGCGGATACGCCTATCGGAGAATTCCCGGTGTCTTGGAGGATAGCAAAATCTTCTTAAGTAAAGGTGATCGACCATTTCTCCCGTTGCTTCAGACATTTGGTGGGGGCTTCCAATCCTGGCGCCTGGACACTGCGCAGATGTCTCTTCCGCTTCGACTTCACTTTATGTACTCTGGCGTCTTAGCCGCGAAATCTCATATTCAATCTTCTTTTGCATCGTTTGCCTATCGGTTCAGCGACTACGTGCCCTTCAACTCTCGGTCAGCGGATCCTGCTTACTAAGAGTTTCTTATCTGTTGGAAAGTGGAAAGTTCTGTTAGGTTCTTAGTAGCAATCGGCGACCCTTTTTTTCTTTTACTTCACAGAGCTTTTCGTCTCCTTGATAGCTGGAAGTTCTCCAAAAGTATGAAAAGCTGGAGGACTTTGTACCATCCATTCCGGTGTGGTTGGATTCTGTTCAACAGCCCAAGGACTTGGAGCGCATCTTTTGTTGTTTCCACTGCTTGAAGTGATTGCTACGACCACGAAGAAACGACAAATCCCAACTACAGATATATAAGAGCCAGAACTGCTAAGGGCATTCCATCCAGCGTAAGCATCTGGATAATCTGGAATGCGACGTGGCATACCCGAAAGCCCTAAGAAATGCATGGGAAAGAAGGTCGGATTAACCCCGAAAAAAGTGATCCAAAAATGGATTTGACCTAAAGTTTCAGGATATGTTCGACCAAAGATTTTACCTACCCAATAGTGAAATCCTGCAAATAAAGCAAAAACGGCTCCCATAGAAAGTACATAATGGAAATGTGCAACCACATAATAAGTATCATGTAGAGCAATGTCTAGCCCAGAATTTGCCGGAACTATTCCAGTGAGTCCCCCTATGGTGAACAAAAATATGGACCCTACAGCAAATAACATGGGTGTTTTGTATTGTATCGAACCCCCCCACATGGTAGCGATCCAACTAAAGATTTTGATTCCAGTGGGGACAGCTATGATCATGGTAGCTGCGGTGAAGTAGGCACGGGTATCAACGTCTAAGCCCACAGTAAACATATGATGAGCCCAAACAAGAGATCCAAGAACACCTATACTGATCATGGCATAAACCATGCCTAGATACCCGAAGACCGGTTTTCCCGAAAAAGTCGAAACGATATGACTTATGATACCGGATCCAGGCAGAATGGGAATATACACCTCTGGATGACCGAAGAACCGAAAGAGATGCTGGTATAATATGGGGTCTCCCCCTCCAGCGGGATCAGAAAAGGTTGTATTAAAGTTTCGATCGGTTAATAACATGGTAATTGCCCCTGCCAGTACCGGAAGTGATAATAAAAGTGGGAATGCTGTCACTAGAACGGACCACACAAATAGGGGTGATCTATGCATAGTCATTCCAGGTCCACGCATGTTGGAGATAGTTGTTATAAAATTGATAGAACCTAAAATGGATGAAATACCAGATAGATGAGGACTAGAAATTGCTGAATCAACTGCTCCTCCAGAATGGCTGGTAATACCACTTAAGGGCGGATAGACCGTCCACCCAGTGCCACTACCCACTTCTACTAAGGCTGGGCTTAATAGGAGCAAGAGACTTGGTGGCAACAACCAGAATGAAATATTATTTAATCGTGGAAATGCCATGTCAGGCGCACCTATCAGAATCGGAACAGACCAATTACCAGATCCACCTATCATCGCCGGCATAACCATAAAAAATATCATTAAAAAAGCGTGAGCCGTGATTAAAACATTATAAAGTTGATGATTCCCACCAAGAATTTGATCGCCGGGTCGTGCTAATTCCATACGAATCAGTACTGAGAAGCATGTGCCCATCACTCCAGCAATGGCACCAAAGATGAAATATAGAGTCCCTATATCCTTGTGGTTAGTGGAGAACAGCCATCGGACCGGATTTGTCGTAAAATTGAGATTCTTTCGTTTTCTTCCTTATCAGAGAGGGTTGTTGAGCGGGGCTTCTTTTTGAAAAAGGGGGAGTGAGGATTGGGGAAGGTCCGGAAAGCCCTCACTTTATTGATGGGGCATTTGGATCCTTCCTCTCGACAAAACAGAAAATACCAAAAAGTTCGAATTCACACATGGATTCACAAGAAATCGAGAGTTTCTAGTAATAGTAGGTATGTATTACTTTCCACTCCCAGCCAACAAAGATCGTGATACATCGCCGCAAGTAATTGCACGTTGTCCCCCGGCACTAAGGCGTCTATGACGTCATAGGCATTCTTTCCGGGCGGCAACACCACATTATTATTGGTAAACAGCGGCGTTATGACTCTTTCGCTCAGCTGCTCCTTTATGGTATTTTCAACTGACTCATCCACTTTCTCTGTATAGTTGTGGATTATTAAATTGCGTAGCCGGGCCACTCGCCAGTTGGCTATGATTTGGAGAGCCGTGGGTAACGCTAACCTCGAAAGAAGTTGGATGGTATACTCTAAGATGGTATTGGACATGTCAATGAAATAAAGACTTTTTAAGAAATTCAAATGTTAGAACTCCAGTACGTATGAAACAAAAAAAATGCAATTCTTCCGAACCCATCCACGAATAGCTAGAAAACCTTTTTCTTTATATACGATAATTTATGTGCTTCGGTGTTTTTCCACTTGGCTATACAACATGAGTTTCAGGCCGACAATGAAAAACTCCACCAAAAAGTCTTCGGGTAGATTTGGGATTTAATTAGATAACGTTAAAACTTTGTTTGGAAGTCAGAAATGGTTTACATTTGTCATAGCCAATCCTGTTGGCGCTTTGAACTGAAGTATGAACGAACGCCCTCATCTTCGGGTGACTCTCATTTAGAGGAAATTTGAACCTACCCACTTCTTTAGGCTCTCCACCTTAAATGGGCTGGGCTCTACTTCGCAAATGAAATTCATAAAAGCCCATTGCAAGCACCTTTCGAGGAAAGGCAGGGCACACATCGCTTTCTTCTTCAATCTATCATCTGGATAGAGACCTATTCCTTGCCATAACTGGACAATTCTCTTCTTAGGGGCATAGAGAGTCAGCTAAATGCACAGGTAGGCCCTTTTGACCCTTTAGGAGGAAAGCGAGTTACCTGGTACGGGCGGACCCAGAAAGAAGAGAGGAGGGTTCACCACCAGTCAAGAAAGGAAAAAGTTGGTTCAGCATGGCAAGCGCAACCTCTCGCCTAGATCGAGATCCTTAGATAGAGGATCTCAATGCAACCTCTTCGTTATCATATCTATCAAAGCTGTTTTCCACTCTTTTCCCGAGTGGAGCTTCTTTAAACGCAGTAGGCCCTATGAGTAGTCGAACAAATAAGAGGTTATCGACGAAGGGGTCAAAGTTTGCGCTTGCGACAATATGAAGGTTGCTCAAGACCCCTTCAACCTCGCCCGCATATTAGCTTGCTTGTACTATCGCTCGCTTGCCTGACCTACTTTCTGGATAGCTTCTTTATGGCAAGCGCTAGCGTAACCTAGCTAGCGCTACATCTTGCTAACGTCGTCTGAATTGCCTTGCAAGCGCTACATCTATATGGCAAGCTGACTCGCCGAATACTCACTCCTTAAAACTTATCTATATATGATATAAATACAACAAGGATCAGGATCCGCGAGACCAAAAAAAACGGAAGCAGTATAGGGTGTTCCCGGGTCGTTATGTCCCAACGAGGCTAGAATGGAAAATCGCAAGACGATTGATGATTTGTGTTTGAATGTCACAGGGAATGATTGGGCACAGAAACTGATAAGAAAAAGCAAAGAGAATAAGCTAGAACAAGAATAAAAGCTAGGAATGGCAAAAA